>JAYMTA010002328.1:0-16820 GCA_036897625.1 Pelargonium cotyledonis | reverse complement strand
CTCCATTGATTCCGGCGAGGCGGAGGTCGGCGTGGAGGCGGAGGTTGGCGTAGAGTTGGGTTTGCAAATTCCTAGACAAAAGAGAAGAAGAAGAATAAAAAATTAAAATTAAAATAACAACTTCCAATAGAATTTCGACACGTGGCATTAAATAATTTAAGTTTTATTATTATTATTATTATTGTTGCCACGTCAGCAAACTGGTATTAAAAAATATTTTTTAATAAGATTTTAATGGTTCCGTTAGTCAATTTGACGGAATGTCCTTGTACGGCTCGACTTTCGAAAACGTTTGGACTTACATGGCACGATGGGCTAACATTTGGACTTGAACGACACGTTTTAATGGTCAGGGACTCAAATGACACGTTTTGAATAGTTTAGATACCTGACTGAACCTTTTTTCTTAAAAATAAAAAAGAAATTCTTTAAAAGTTACAAAAGACAAAAAATAATATAAAAGTACAAAAATAATTTTAATATTGAAATAATATGTGTGTGGTTCAATGTTGTTACGCTTATCAATGTAACCATTGTGGAACTTAATACAATATAAAATAGAGTAGATGATGTGATATTTATGGATCCACTCTATTACGCTTTTTATTGTGCATGCCCTAAGTTAAAAGTAAATCCTACGCAGGACAATGATAAAATTCAATTACATGTATGAATCAGTCTGTGATAGATTTTGAAAAGTGTATGTGTCCTTTCTCATAAGTCATATTATATGCTCTTTTTGGAATGGAAACTTCATTCACTAAATTTCGGTCTAATTCAACTTAAATTGACACATAAGACATCAAAACCGACTTGTAGTCACATGACCTGGTATTATGGTTCACCAAGCAGCCCAAAATACAGTCCAAAATCTAATTTGAATTGCATCTGTCAAGATTCAAACACATCTACTTTCTAAATGTTTTCCACTATTCAGAAGTATTTGGGATAAGGTACAAACACATTCTTACAAACAAGTGAATTACAATTTGTTGAACATGATTCACCAACCCTCAAACCGGACATAAATTCTATCGCAACACAATGAATTTCACCTGATGAGTGTTATTTTGTAGGAGAGTATGAGACATTTCAGTTGCAAACTGATAAAAAAACAAAGTTCAAATACATAATGAGTAAATCACGCATCGACACATAAGAAACTGTTGAACAACATTTACAAATTTCTATACAAAGGATGAGAAAATTACACATAAATAGCATATCCAAAATTTGTGAGATACAGAGCTTCTACATACTATCTCTTAAGGAGAGAACACAGCTTCAACAAGAGCATGCTTGTTCTTAGGGTATCCCATACCAATCGCATGACTAACATAAACCTTCCCATCCTTCACAGTCGCCGTCGTGCCAATTCGATGTAAATAAGACCCGGAAAACCTGTCAATGGTGTCATTGACAAAAGAACTCGAGCACAATTCATGGTAATCCAAAATTGCAAAAAAAAAATCACGGGCGTCAAATGACTGAGGTAACAAGATCAGGTGTGCCTCCGGTAATTTTCCTTATTATTATTATTATTAATCGTAAAATACTTTATTAATTCAAATCCGCATGAACTAGTGGGATAATAATGTCGGGGACAAGAGGACCTTCCCACCCAACAACATCGGACAAAAACGAAGAAGACCTAACAAAAACATGAGCTACTCAATTTGCAGACCGATTTACAAAAAAGAAAACGACGTTACTCATTAAACCAACTAAGATAACAATATCAAAAACAACTAAACCAAAAGCCTCTTCAGTTTGAATGGCACGATTACCGTCAAAGCATCTGACTCAACAATCAAATCCAACCAGTGTCAACCTCGGTGAAGTCTACGTTATTGGGCTACAAGACCCATCAACCCGTGTTAATGGGCCCTTATTTATGCCAAGCTCAAATTTCTGTAATGGCACTGGCAATGCGGAAAACCAGCCAAGCCTCAGCCTCAGGACCTCTCAGTTCGACGATTACCAATCTTCATCGCTTCGTTCAGGTAAACCCTAATGTTCCAATTTTCTAATTCTTCTCCGATTCTTCTGTTATGCTGATGTATTGAACTCCATTTTTCGATTCACGCACCAATATAAAATACTTGCATGCTATATGGTATCCCCAAATGATTTTATTTTTCTCTTGTTCCAGTTCTATCCGATGTTTTTAGGTCATTTTGGTTGAATATGGATCTTAGGGCTGATTTTACGTTTGATTGTTGCCATGGATGAACCCCAATTTTGTGTTTTTGTTCCCATTCAATGGTGGAAAGTGGAATCAATTAGAAAGTATTCTGTATGTTAAAAACTTTAGAACCTGTTTGTCTGTGTCCTGAGGATCACAGTGTGTTGGGGAAAATACTGATGCAGATTGCTTACTCTTTGCCTGACTTTATCTTCCCATGTCATATGTGATACCTTGATAAGCACTTCGTTGCTGTGGTTCTCAATTCAGCCACAGAAACCCTAGGCCAATTTAGCCCCAAATCATAGACACACACACCCAATCAAGACTCAAACAAGAACATGATCCAAGCCAATAGGCGATTTCATTAATTTCTTGAACAACCATACAATCTCCCAAAACACTGTACTTAACCACCATTTCTTCTTCTAACAGATTCTCAACTAACTTCCAAACTAACCAATTACAACATGACAACTCAGCCTGGCTGTTACAACAACTAACCATCAAAACGCTACGTTTTACTAAATGACTTACCTGCTACGCTGCGTTTCACTTAACTCTTTGGCTCGCAAAACGGCATCGCAGCTTTCTTCTTCTTCATTTATTGCTTGTGACCGTTGGAGGCACAGCATTCGTCGTTAAATCGTCTTTGATTTTTGTCATGTACCTAAAGAATGAGTTCTTTTTTGTCTATACTGTAATTCTGCTCTCGTCCGTTCTTTTTTGGGCCAATGCTGTGTAATTCTATGCAGCTTGTGAAGCTTTAGTATGATCATTTAGCTTTAGTGTAAGTTGGGTTTGTGAATAGTAATATATTACTTGTATGATTAGACTTTTTCCTCTTATTATTGTGTGTGTGCATATGCACTTGCATTTTGGAACTAAGAATTTAAACCTTCAGTGAGAAGTCAGTTTGGGAAATCGTAGCTGGCCATTTAAAATAATTTTAAAGGTCAGTGTGCGAAAGTTAAGATTTAGTGTTTGATTCATGCAGCAATAAGGGGTTCTCATCAGTGATATATCTGCCATAATGTTTGCCTGATTCTTGCGCATATTTGAAACAAGTTTGATTAGTATTTATACTGTTATCAAACAAGGTCCGGTCCCCAAGGGGACAACCCAATGGTTCAAGCATCACACCTCTCTAGTAGAGGTTGTGTTGTGGGTTCAAATCTTGTTAGGTTGAGTGGCCGGGGTTATGGGAAAAGGGTAGAACTACCCTATGTTGTATGCCTGGCTCATCAGGACAATTTTTTTTTTTTTTTTTTAAATTTAAATATTGTTAACAAACTGGGAAATGGTTGTAACTTGTAAGTACATGGTTTTCATAATTCAATTGTCTAATAGTAGGTGATTTATTTTTGTGTGTGTAATTTTTGGAGCAAGATATCTAAACTTCAAGTCACGATTTGATTTTTCCTTGCAGTTCTTACTGGCCTCCGACCATAAAAACAATGGCTGGCCATAGAATTGCTCATGTCACTTTAAAGGGACCAAGCGTCGTCAAAGAAATCTGTATTGGACTTGCACTTGGCGTGGCGGCCGGTGGACTCTGGAAGATGCACCATTGGAATGAGCAAAGGAAAATAAGGTCATTTTATGCCTTCCTAAACAAAGGTGAGATCAGCGTTGTTGTAGAAGAATGAGCAACTAGGTTTTGCCATGATTTTATATCTTGATCATTTTTAGTTTGTAACACCATCTGTCTCGTGAATTGGAGACGAACTTGTTTACTACGGGCTTGCTGAAGAATAAATTGTGTTTTGAGATGTGGATAATCTTGTTGGTCCAGATTAATTTAAACAAGTTTCATGTAAGTTTCGAATACATATATGGTCCACAATATTTTCGTCAATTGCAGCACCACGATCTGAATTGTCAGGCCTATTACAAACGACGTTTAACAATTTATTGCCTAGAAATATTGGGAAACACAACAAGAGCAAGTACAATCATTTCTGAAATAGAAGACATATCCACAATAATAGAAATCGAACGAGGAGAAAAGAATACAAGAAGCTTCACAAAGGTTGCAATAGAGCTTTGCAGTTGTGATAAATGTGATAACAGATGCTCCGCAAATATTTTGATGTTGTCGAGTATTACGTGTCAGGGAAGTATCATTCAAGAACGTGCCGTGTTGTTATGATTCAATCAAACTGCATATAATGTAGTTGAACATAAATAAGAATGAAAATATGCACATCCATGACCTTACAAGGGTGCAAAGATAACAAATTACCAGAATATATAACCCAGTAAGCCAAGAGAAGAACCAGAAACAAGTGCGTATCAACTGCCAGAAATATCGGTATTAGTGATACTAACAAAAATTGGTATGAAGAGTGTAAAAATGGCATAACAAGAACGACCTTGGCGTAGAGGAAAATCAATCGAGCTAAGTATTATCTTGCACTGTAGCATCTACCCGACTTGCAGATGCTGCTCTTGTGTTTGCACCATCTTTGCGTGTGTCAAGTTCAGTATTTACAGTAGAAGTGTTGGAGACGCAATAATGCTGCAGCCACCTATCAGTTTCCCAAAAGAAATGCAGGAAGCTCTCCCTTGCAACATATACATGCTTCTCAAAGGGAAGAACTACCAGGCGACAAGTAGCTTTATGAGCTTTCAGGGCATTGAAGAATAGCCTTGACTGCATAGTTGATAAAAAACAAATATTACGAAAAGAATGAAGAAGCTAAGTACAAATATTGAAACATATGAAGGCCAAAGGCTACATCACGTACCTGCACAACATTTGTCGCTGGTCCGTCATCATTTTCTCCGTGAATTAGTAAGATGGGTTTCTTAATTTTATCAGCTGAAAAGAAAGGGCTTATCTCTATATTGTTTGTGGCCTCCCTCAGAGTTCTGCGCTCATACTACATCAGTACAGGAAGTCGGGAGGCCATCAAAATGTGAGATTGGATCAAAGGATATACCATCACGGGGAAAGTTGAAAAACAAGAACTAGTTTGCCACCTGAAATCCAAAAGGTGTGAGGACTCTGTTGTAAGATCCAGAACAAGCAATTCCACAACAGAAAAGATGAGGAGCATGAGCCAAGAGGTTTGCAGTTGTGAATGCACCATAAGAATATCCCCTAACAGCAATTTTGTTAGGATGAGCCACCTTAACAAGGGTCAGAAAGGTCCAATCAACACTTCATAGTCACGACTTTGTAAAAAAATAAAATAAAGATCGGACTAGGAAGAATAAGCATACTCCTCGTCGGACAACTTCCTCCACAGCAGCCTCTGCACTTGCAACCATTTCCTCCACATACCTAGTCAAGACATTGGGTTGACAACTCAGACAAAGATTTTGCTCTATAGTATCAGAGATGTAAGATATACAGCTAGAAGCACGATAGGAATATGCAAATATTCAGTTCATTTTTTTTTTATATAATTTAACTGTATCAGAGATGTAAGATATGCAGATAGACACGATACAACACTGTTAAATTTCATAAACGGACTAAATACAATGACTTGGGCACGATACAATACTGTTAAATTTCATAAACAGGCTAAATACAATGACTTGGGCTTTGTTAGTAAGGTTTCACTTCCATCATTATATTTAGCTCATTCACTTTCTATTTTTCTAATGTGGGACAGCACCCACTTTTCAACATGGTAGAATATCCATGCTTAGCGTACAATATCCTAACTCAGGAATTATAAGTATTAAGTTACCTAGCACTTGCATTCTCATTACTCTCACCAATAAATGGAATTGTTGGTCTATCTAAAATAGCGAACCTGCACAACCCAGAGTTATTGTCATATAATTCAACATAATAATAATCAGCTGATACTCAAGAGGCACAATAAAAAGGAGCACTTGTAAAGAGTAAACTAAATATATGGTATAACAGAGGAGGGTTGTAAGAAACAAGAGGATGAGATAATTTACCCTCTAGCCAGCCAAAGAAGGAAGTAATTATTTAAGACATTAGGGAATTTCTTAGAAAAACGAACTTTCCCAGCCGCTTTTTCTCTTTCAAATTTACTAGGGTAACACCACATCAAACAAGGGAGAGGTCCATCATTTGATGCGTCATAGCCCGGTGGTAGGTGCAACGTTGCAGTCAGTTGAACTCCATCCTTCCTCTGATATCTAATAGTTTCTTTTTGCGATGATGCCAGCTGTGGATATGGATTAGGAAAATTCGTAATTTGACATGCTTTCTTATCGGGCCAGGTCTGGAGGTAGAATTGGGTGTTCTCAGTTAGGGACTCTTTGGAAGTTAATATTTTTAACTGTTTAAGGTATAAATCTCCTCCCTTCTGATCTGACATTAAAGAAACGACATACTCATGATATTTTTCCTTGTCACCCTGCCATATCCGTTCTTTGCTTCCTGTGTGACTGAGAGAATTTAGTTTAGATTACAGTGGCACACTGAGTAGGAAGAGGGAGGAAGGACACACAAGAAACAGCACAGCATGAAAACTTACATGTCAAACAAATCCAGGAAAGGAATGTCCCCTTTAGGTGTAGTATCACTTCCATTCAATAAAATGTAAGTGCCCTCGTCATCTTCTTTCTTTATCTTTGCAATCACATCGGTTCCAAAAGAAGTTTTCCGGAACATAGGAATAGGATTGGAGTACCCAGCTTTTGATACACTGTCTAATAGAATGCGAGGACTGACATCTTCAGATCCAGGAGATATTACCCATGTTCTGATCTGCCTTGTCTTTGTTGAAAATTCATAGACTAGGGCCAGCGAATCATCGCACCAAGAAATTCCTCTATTGAAATTTGAAAAGTCACACTCATCATACAAGATTCAAGGTTGCGCATCAAAGCAAGTTTATAAAACAAAGGCATTAGTGGTTAAAAGTTGACTACATGAAATGCATTTACCAAATGACAGTGTCACTGCTTCAGTTCAGTAATGGCAATCCTCCATGAAATCAGATGAGGTGAGGCATGACAGGTAAAGAATCAAATGATTTGGGATAATGTTTGGCTGGATTCCAGAGACGCAGGACAGTTGAGGCATGAAATCAGAAATATACATGCATAAACCATAAGGTAAATTTAAAGATACAGAATTACCGAAACATATATGTCCCCAGGACATATTGAGTGAAAATATATATACATGCAATAAATTATGACTAGCCTATCGTGACATGAACCCTGGTTCAGCTCTTCCTCGCTTCAAACTATTGCCAAGTATCATGTACTTTATAATCATCTTTCTATAGTTTCACAAGTTTGGCAACAGCATTGCCAATATTTAAGAACTGAGAGCTAAACAGTGTTGTCCAAAGCATATATGTCATTTATATCTCTAGACAAGTATGTAGGACAGGAATGAAAGAAAATCAGACCAACGTTTAGGTTCATACCCATAGCAAAGGTCAAGTTTGAGTAGGACGGCTGGTTGTTCACCTTCAATTGGCTCAGCAGGCTGTGTATAGATTATATCACGTGGAGAAACCTTTACTTTAGTATCACCTCCATCTTGTGCCTCTACCCTAGAGAGATATAATGTGTTAAAGAAGTAACTAAAATTTTATAAAAAACAATACAAGTATGCTTAATGTCAGAACTGAGTTACCCCTAGCCAGATCATACGCTCAAAAATCACAACAATAAACCAGAAACGTTGCATTTGGGATCTGAGTGGAAAAAAGTTATGTAGCATGAATCAGCCTTTACCTATCATTTTACATCCCCACAAATTTTCCATGAGACAAACTCATCCTAAAAGGATCAACTGTCTTCAATTGCCCCTTTTTTTAGTTTAAACTTTCATATCATAGACATCATTATTAGAAGGTAAAACAAAACAAACAAAAAATAGAACCCAACTCTTCTGGTCCTTCAATTGTTAAAGTTCATAGGTATTCTCAGATATTTACCAGTAAAGAATGGATGGCATATCTGATCTCCACTTGATTGAGTGCATCCTTTTAAGCATATCTCTGGATACACGTAGTTTGTCCACAAGATGGTGCAAATCACAAAGTTCTCTGACAAATCTTCCATTAATTTTCCATACATCTACCTTCTCGGGAAATCTTACACGAGAGGCTATAGAAGTGTATGGCCTGTAACTTGAACTGATCAAAATGTAATTGCCATCTGGGGAGGGGTCCATTGCTGTATATACAGCTGGTGGGCCAAAATCCTTGACTGTTCCATCCAAGGAGGCCAAAACAAGTTGTGCGGTGGTGTAATACTCGAACAAATCCGTTTCATAGTCCACAAAAGTTTCATTCAAGATCTTACGGAATCTAAGCGAAGCTATTTTCTGTTCATTTGATCTAATTTCCAGCCCCGAGGGAACTAAAGGTTTCTTTGGTGGGTCTCCACGGGATAAGGGGATGGTGCAAACTAATAGAGTTGAGTTATTAACCCAAACAAAATCGTTAAAAACTGCATTTATGTAGATATCTGGTGATTGAATCAAAGGTTTAGCTTCTCCTGTTTCCCCATTAGCAACCCATACTCGAAGCTTACTGCTACTATTGTCCTCCTTGCGATCTCGGATGCTGAAGGATATATGCTGCCCATCTTGTGACCATCTAACAAAATTTATCTTAGCACCATCAGGGAAGCCATACACCTCTTTCTCTGGCCCTAGTGTATCATCTGGCATTAATTGATGAATCCCAATTCCAGTGTAGAATGAGATTCACTTCTGGTTCGAGGTATTTCTCTCTACATCAATATCAAAACCAGCCAGCTTTACCTGTGGCCTGTCAAGTTCTTCCAATGGTAATAAAGATATACGCTTGAGAAATAATATTTTATCTCCCTGAGGAGAAATACTTATGCGAGGCACAGGTTGAGCATCAACCAAATCCTTAATCTCTGGTGGAGGAACACAGTATCTTCCTCTCAGTGCTGATAGTTCTACAGCAGGTAAATGACATAATTATAGTAGGTAAGTAATGGATGGATACATAAATCAAACAGATAGAACCACAATCATCCATAATTCAAATCAACAATTACAAATAGATGCCTTACAATACAATTAATTACTCCCTCCGTATCACAACGAGTTTTCTGATCTCTATTTTGAGAAAAGTTAAGGCGAAGTTAGTTAATGTTGTACATAATTCATCTTGTAACCCCGTGAACATGTGTTGTAACAAACTTAAGAGACATTAATTAACTTGTTATAGAGATATTACCGGTAATTCATGCATAACTAACTTATTAAACAAAGAAACAAGACACTGGCGGAGGGAGTTGAAGATAGCTATGGACTTCCCGCCTCCGTCTCAAGAATCCCAACTACACCATATATTGGCGAAAGTGCAGATAGAGTAATGCTGGTTATAAACTGGAGATTTTCAATAATAACGTGATTTGATAAGAAGCATTTCAATATGCTGAAATGATGGATCAAGAAGCAATGTTTAAAACCAGACGACAAGTTAGCAACTAATTATAGTGAAATTTCACAAAACTATAAGCATTAATCGAATTAATGTCATACGAACAAAAATTAGAATACAAAATATAGAACAAATTTGACAAAAATAAAACCAAAACAGCCTGAAACTACCTTGTTCTTGGTCGTAAACTGTAGGAGCCGAATAACTATTGGAGGCACCACTAGTATCTTCAGGAGCGATTAAACTGATAGGGAAGAGATCGCGAAACTTAGAAGAACAGCTCGCTGGGAATGACATATTGGCTCTGCTACTGGTTTTGAGGTGCAGAGGATGAAGAGTAAGGAGCGATGAGAATCGAGTAGGATCGAATGAAGTGAAGGAAGGAGTTGAGAAAAAATGTAGAGAAGCTATGAGAGACTCCACTGAGCTCTCAGCTCCGGTTCTGGTCCCGGCCGACGATAATCACAGTGTGAAGTCATTTCAGTTAAAATGGGAAAATTCAGAATTTCAGATCTCTTTTTTTTTACCTTAATTTTATTATTTACCAAAATAAGTTTTGGATGTGTGTGTGGAGCCAAAAATATCCTGGACAGAAAATATCTTATCCATTTGCTGTTTTTTTCTTGAACAAAATTTTTAGCTTGATGGTTACATTACAAATAGAGTTCACGAACTATGTTTACTCTTTTTTTCTTTCTTTTCTTGCTGTACAATTTCACTTGAATATTTTTCTAAAATGCCAAAAAAATTATTCTTTATTCGAGGTACAAGAATAAATACATCATATTAACTAATAATTTCTTTTTTTTTTTTGTTCAAAATAAAAACAATGCCATTTGTTTCGAGACGAGTGACTAATTATTTTTTAACAAAATCTAATAATAATAACTAACTTATTATATGAATGTTGTTAATCACTCATGTTATATTATTTTTATAAAATAAAATGACACATAATTCAAACTTGCAATGAGTATTCCACAAGAAACTCACTATTTCACATTGGGTTTAGGTTTCTATATCCAACCCGAATCAATTTCGCTTGGAAACTCAATTTCGACTCTGTTTTAGGCAAATGATTATTGACAAACAACAGCTAATTTGAAATCGAATTGTCTCCCTCGTAATACAGTGGACTTGCCTTAAACTTCCCGAGTAACCATGCATGATATACGAGTATATAAGTAGTCAGTTCCGCTAATGAAATTTAGTTTCACTTATTTGATGACCCGCTAATGTCATCACAGAGCTTTGTTCAGTAAAAGGTCACCAATCAGTTGGCAAGCAGAAATTGAAATTTTCGGGAAATTCCATGTTGGGTTGGACTCATTGGAGAAGATACAGATCTGTAATGATATCCATAGCTACACAGTATTAAAGCTCCGGCTTCTTCATCAGCAGCAAGCATGGATGATTCAATCTACTGCATATAATGTTGCCGAATATGAATAAGAACGACATGAAAATTATTGTGCTTGTCCTTGTATGCTGTACAGTGCAAAGAAAGGTAAAAATTACCAGCATAGTAGCCTGATGACACAGTGAGCCAAAGGAGCAGTGACGGATGCGAGTTATCTGCCAGAAACATTGGTATTGTTAGTGAAAATTCAGAACTCTATGCCGCAGGAATATGGCAAAAAACGATTTTTGTGTAGGAAAGATTCTGCAGGAACTAAATAATAAGCCAACATATATTCTTGTCACACCTGTTTATAAAAATGGAAACCAACAATTGAAGAATAGAGGGCAGAGATGACATTTTTTATTTTACATTCAGAGTGAAGCTAGTAAGGATTACCATAACAAGGACCTTGGTGTAGCCGGAAATTCACTGTGCTCAGCATCTGCCCACTCTGCACCACCTCCACCACTTCCAGCTGCTGCTTTGCTTTCAGTATCTACAACTCCTGTGCTTACACCATCCTTGTGTGTGTTGAGTTCAGTATTTACATCAGTAGTGTTGGAAACACAATACTTCTGCAGCCACCTATCAGTTTCCCAAAGGACGTGCATGATGCTCTCCCTTGCACCATAGCCATGGCTCTCAAACGGGAGAATCACCAGGCGACAAAGAGCACCGTGACCTTTCAGTGCATTGAAGAATCGATCTGACTGCATAGTCCATAAAAACAAACATTATGAATGTGATGAGGGAGCTAGCCGCAAATTTTCTAACAGCTAGAAGCTGAGATCTCCACCTGCATAGTCAGTGTTCCCGAATTGTTGTCTTCTTCTCCGTGAATTAGTAAGATAGGTTTCTTAATTTTATTAGCTGACATGAAAGGGCTCATCTCTACATAAGTCTTAGTGGCCTCCCACAGAGTTCTGTCCTCATTCTGCATCAGCATACGAAGTCAACAGACCATCAAAAAGTCATAGGATTCACTATCATGTGAGTAGAAAGAAAAAATAACAAGAACAGATGAACCAGAGGTTCAAAACTATTTAATCCATTTCTTCTAACTAGTGAGCTACCTGAAAACCAAAAGGTGTAAGGGTCCTGTTATAAGCTCCAGAACGAGCAATTCCACAAGAGAAAAGGTGAGGAGCGTGGGCCAAGAGATTTGCAGTCATGAATGCACCATAAGAATGTCCCCCAATAGCAATTTTGATAGGATGAGCCACCTTAATAAGAACCGGAAAGGTTCAGTCAACACTTCATAGCAATAACTCAGTTAAAAAAATGAATGGACTTCAAAGAAAAAGCATACTCCTCGTCGGATCACTTCCTCCACAGCAGCCTCTGCACTTGCAACCAATTGCTCCACATACCTGGTCAAGATATCGTGTTAACAATGCAGATAGAGATTCGTCTGAATATAAGAACTATCTAATGCGACAGGAACATCAATTAATTCTTAGATACATTTCCAAACTTCTGAAACACCCAATGATTATTCTTTTATCAAATAAGTGAGATGGACAGCCAAAAGTATCTAGGTTCAGTATAGACGCAAAACAATAGTGGTAGAACATCCTTGCTTGGGGTGGTATGAGTATCATGTTACCTATCATTTGCTTCCTCATTTCCCTCACCAATTATTGGAATTGTTGGTCCCGATAAAATAGCAAATCTGCAGGAGCCAAAGAAATTATAATATGGTTCAACACATTAAAAAATCAGCCAGGCACATAATAGAGAAAAAATAAATAAAGAGCACACTAAATGTACCAAAAGAGAGTTGCATTAAACTTAAATTAGGATAACTCTTGCCTTCTAGCCAGCCAAAGAAGCGCAGATGTGGAACCTATGCCAGGGAACTCATTAGGAGAACCACGAACTTGCCCAGCAGCTTCTTTGCTTTTGAATTCTCCAGGATAAGACCACACCAAACATGGAAGAGGTCCATCTTTTGAAGGATCATATCCTGGTGGCAGGTATAGTGTTGCAGTCAATTGAACTCCATCCTTTCTCTGGTATCTGATCATTTCTTTTTGCAATGATGCCAGCTGCGGATATGGATGAGGAAAATTCGTAATTTGAGACGCTTTCTTATCAGGCCAGGTCTGGAGGTAGTATTGAGTATTCTCGGTTTTGGACTCTTTGGAAGTTAATATTTTTAACTGATTAAGGTATAAATCTCCTTCCTTATCTGACATTAAAGTAACAACTCTCTCATAATATTTTTCCTTGTCACTCTGCCATATTCGTTCTTTGCTCCCTGTGTTTCTGAAAGAATTTAGTTTAGACTATAGTGGCACCACTAAGTAGGAAGAGAGTGGAAAAGAAGGAGAGGGGAAGAACCCACAAGATACAGGGCAGTATGAAAAACTTACATGTCAAACAAATCTAGGAAAGGAATGTTCCCTTCAGGTGTAGCACCACTTCCATTCAATAAAACATAAGTGCCTTCATCATTTTCTTTCTTTATCTTTGCGATCACATAAGTTCCAGAAGTAGTTCTCCGGAACATAGGAGAGCCAGGATCGGAATACACATCTTCTGATGACCTATCAAATAGTATGCGAGGACTGGTGTCTTCAGATCCAGGAGAAATTACCCATGTTCTAGTCCGCCTTGTCTTATACCAAGACTCATAAACTAGAGCCAGTGAATCGTCACACCAAGAAATCCCTCTATCAACATTAGAAAAGTCACATGGATCAATCAACAATCATGGTTATAGATCAAGGCAGGTTTACAAAACAAAGATCTTATCAATAAAAGTTGACTAGGTTATCTGAATTTACTAAATCTCATAGTCACAGTCATGGTAACCATAATAGTACTTAAATGCTTATCAAATCAATTGTCGAAACATTTTACTGGATTTTCATAACCGCGGAACAGGTATAGCATGACAATCGGACATATACAGACATAAGCCACATTATAAATGATTTTGCTAATTTAAAGATACAAAATCTTGGAAATATATATGAACTCGGGACTTAACAAGGAAAAGATATCCTTGCAATATTTTATGATCTAGTAGCAAGACGTGAGCCCTGGTTCAGCCTGGCTCAATTCAACCTATTGCCTAATATGATATGCTTTATTATCGCATTTCTAAAATTTGCAAGTGATTCACAAGCTTGGAAGCACCACTGCCAATCTAATCAAATATGAGAGCTAAACAGTATGGATTCCCCAAAGCAAACTTGTCATCTATATATTCTAAAGATAAATATGCAGAACAGAGAATGACAGAAAAATCAGACTAACATTGAAGTTCATACCCATAGCGAAGATCAAGTTTGTGCAGGACAGCTGGTTGTTCACCTTCAACTGGTTCAGCAGGCTGTGTATAGATTATATCACGTGGAGAAACTTCCACTTTAGCATCACCTCCATCTTGTGTCTCTACCCTGCAGAGGCAGACAGAGTCAAATAGACTACTAATATTCTACACACACCTAAACACTAATGCTTCATGTCATAAGAAGTTGCCATCTCACATGCTCAAAAATCGCATCAATAAATACACAACTGCAACATTTGAATTTGAGAAAGGCTGAGCGGGAAAAAGGTTGAGTAGGTTGAAGACATTAGCTACATATTAGCCTTTACCTACCCTTTTACACACCCCTTAATTTTTCCAAGAGACAAACTGATCGTATAAGTATCAACTGCTGTCAAATAACAACCTTGTATGAAGGTTAATGACAAGACACCACCACATCTAGACTCTTAGTTGTTATAGCTCATAAGTTTTCTCAAATGTTTACCAGTAAAGTGTAGATGGCTTATCTGCCCTCCAATTGATCGAGCGCATGCCTTTTCGAACACTGCTAAATGCAATTGGAATGTCTTCAGCAAGGGGCAAATCACAAAGTTCTCGGACAAATCTTCCATCAGTTGTCCACACATCTATTTTCTTGGGAAATCTTCCACAAGGGACAATAAAAGAGTATGGCCGGTGAATTGAACTGATCAAAATGTACTTGTCATCTGAGGAGGGGTCCATTGATGTATATACAGCTGGAGGGCCAAAATCCTTAACTGTTCCATCTAAAGAGGCCAAAACAAGTTGTGAGGTAGAATAATACTCGAATAAATGTTCATCATACTCATCCTTCAACAAATCTTGGAAGGTTCTGACTTGAACAATGTTTTTCTGTTCATTTGACTGAATTTTGGGGCCAGAGGGGACTAAAGGTTTCTTAGGTGGGTCTCCACGGGATAAGGGGATGGTGCAAACTAATAGAGTAGAGTTATTAACCCAAATAAAATTGTCAAAAACTGCATTGAGGTAGATATCTGGTGATTGAAACAAAGGTTTAGCTTTGCCTGTTTCCACATTAGCAACCCATACGCTAAGCTTACTGCTACTATTGTCCTCCTCACCAACTCGGATGCTGAAGGATAAATGCTGCCCATCTTGTGACCAGGTAACAAAATTTATCTTAGAACCCTCGGGAAAGCCATACACCTCTCTCTCCGGCCCTAGTGCGCCATCTGGCATTAATTGATGGATCCCAATTCCAGTATAGAATGACATCCTGCTCCTGGTATTGCATTTTCCATCAATTCGAATGCCAGCGAGCTTTTCCTCCGGTCTTGCCAGTTCTGCCAAAGGAGGCAAAGCTCTCCGCTTCAAAAATAGTATTTTATCTTTCTGTGGAGAAAATGATAAGGCGGGCAAAGGTGGAGCATCAACAATATCTATAATCTCTGATGGAGGAAGACGGTATCCAGCTCCAACTTCTGAATTTTCTACATTGTGAATAGGAAAAAATATATTAGAATGTCGAGTAATAGATACATTAATCGATATGTACCCAACAAAAGTTAAATAAAGTACACCATTGCAACAATATTTTATATCAGAGAAGCATTACTAAACATAATTGAGACCCCTTGCAATAAAATTATAACAGATAGTCAGATACATAACATGGTTCTGGAGTTCCGGTCTCAAAAAGCACATCTACATTGCATAATAGCGAAATTGCATACACAGTAATGTAAATTCTAGAATAGTTCAAATTCAAGGCATAAGAAACTCCTAAAATGGAGAAATTCAATAAGAAAAAAATATTCGAAAGGGGTTAATTGACTTATTTCAAAATGCTGAACTGTTGGAGCAAGGAACTGGCAAAACCAGAACATGCCTTGCATGGTTTAAAGTTTAAACTGTTGATCAATCAAGAACTGAATCTTCAACAAAAAAATGGTAAAATAAGCAGCATCTGATATCGCGAATTAATGCCAAGCAAGCAAAATCTAGTGAACGCAGAACAAATTACTCGAATCGAGAATCAGAAACACCGGAAATTTGGTGAAAACAAAACGCTACCTTCGTCTTCAGATGTAGGAGCAGCAGCGCCAGTTGCAGAAGAACCGTTGGAGGCACCACCACCAACTTCAGCAGCGATCGAATTGATGGGGACGAGATTGCTAAACCTAGAAGAAGTCGTCATGAGTGAGTTCCTAGCTCCGCTTCTGGTTTTGAGGTGCAGAGGAAGAGGAGTACGGAGCGACGATAAACGAGAAGTGAGTGAGGTGAAGGAAGGGGCGGAAGGAAAGAGAAGAGCGAGGCGATGATAGGCTACTTTATGAAAGCGCATCATTTGATTTGATTTTTTATTTGGGAAAATTAGACCTAACTCCCGTATCAATATTACACATACACCACTTATAAGATCATGTAACTTTTACACCTAAGATTGCCACATTTTTACGCTCTATTTTTTCATCTATTTTTCCGTTTGATAGGTCAAAAAGAACAAAATACCATTATAAAAAATAAATAAATTGCATTCAAAATAATAAAAAAGGAAAAAACAAAAAATAAGAGGAAGATCGTTGGTCTTCT
>JAYMTA010002327.1:0-16821 GCA_036897625.1 Pelargonium cotyledonis | reverse complement strand
ATATTGAATTAAATATATAGCAATATATTAGGCAAACATGAATTGGTCAAAACTCGAAAGTCATATATTGTCATGCACAATACAAAGATGGAAACAAATATTGAATTAAGTATACAACAATATATTAGGCAACATGTATTGGTCAACTTGTGTATTATTAGGAAATGTAGACATTACAGTAATATTACTAACCTAACTTTTACCTATTCAGTTTCTCATAGATCCGTTGGGTTGACCCAGTCCGACCCCCACATGGCCCAACCCGGACCCGAGATGATCGGGTCATATAATGCCGACCTAAACCGAGCGGGTCAACCCGCAGGTTTTTTTCGGGTTTGGACCCGTTTTGCCGGTACTATTCTCTCTAGATGTGTTTTCCTATTTGAGATACACATGGTAACGTTCAAGACGGTTTCTCGAAAACACATCTAAAATCTCTATTCAAAGGCGTGTTAGCCACTACGCAGATTACAATATGAACTCAATCAAGACTCGTAGCTCTCAAGACTTCGAATTTAAACATTTCTAACACATTTTACTCTAACACAAATAAGAAAACAACACACTACCCTGTTAATTTGACTTGTCATACGATTTACTTTTTCCTATCATTTTTATTTGGAATAAGGTTAGGATTAGTCCCTCTACTATCCAAAAAGTTTGGGTTTAGTCCCTAAACTATCAAGTGTTTGAGTCTAGTTCAAAGTTGAGCAAAGTGTTTGAATTTAGTACAAAGTTGGGTAAAATCGTTTAATCGAAGGACATTCCGTCAAATGGAGTGACATAATCCGTTAGTTTCGCTGACGTGGATTTTTATTTTTATTTTTTGTTTATTTTTTTTCTACGTGGCGATGAGGTGTGAGCTTATCTGGCATCTATAAGAAAAATTGAGAATATTTTTATAAGCAACACGTGTCATTAGTTGATTGGTCTAGAGCGGGTGAGAAGTCTGCAACGTTTTCCTTTTTCTTTATTTAATTTTTTTTATTAAAATAGTTTTTGCCACGTAATAATATTATCAACTGTTTTTTTTTTCACGTCACATGGCACATCAGAAAAAATAATAAATAAAAAATTCTACGTCAGTACAACTAATGGTTTTCATCACTTCATTTGACGGACTGTCATTAAGTTAAACGATTTTACCCAACTTTAGACTAAACTCAAACGCTTTGCTCAACTTTGAATTAGACCCAAACACTTGATAGTTTAAAGACTATATCCAAACTTTTTTTAATAATGGGAGAACTAATACTAATCTTATTCCGTGTTATTTTTGAAAGTTTACTACACTACCTCGCCTACATTTTTTTAAAATTTTGACAGTACAATCAGAATCAGCTTTATTTGACTTAATTAATAATTATAGATGTATATTTAGTCACCTTCAAAAAATAATTATATTTAGTTTCGTAAGAGAAAAAAAAAAAGATTTTAGTTAATACCGATAAATCGTCCCTAGCCGAGTTTCCGTTACAGGACACCCTGATGCGGTGGTCAGAGACACACAGAGTCAGAGAGAGCCTTCTTCACTGCCGACTCCGCCCATGCTCGTCTCCTCCATCTCCTTTCACCTCCATTTCCGACTACATCGTCAACATTTCCCAATTAATCAAGCTCCGCAACTTTCCAATTCTGGCATGCGATCTCAGATTCGCCCATCCATTTTGCACATGTATGTGTGTTTGCATCAATCGTCTGGAAATGATTTGTTTGATTTATCCACATATTGTTCTGTTTCATGTTATGATCAGATTCACAATGCAGTTCATTGATTGACTTTAACGTTATTGTTGAGCATCGGTGCTAGATCTCAGTTTCTGGATTTTATGTATCTGTGCCAAACCACCAATCCCGTTCCTGCAAGCATTGATTCGTCGTATTTTGCTTGAAGAAGAATTAGTGGCTCAACTTGAGTTCTTCAGTTTTTTTATGTATGTTGTCTCTGATCTGATGTGTGATGATGTGGCTGTTGAAGTTAGCTTGTCCAAATCAGTGAATATATTAGCTTTTCTGGCATCTGTATGATTTGAAGTTTCTCTGACATAGATTTTGTTTCAATGAATCTGATTTCAATGTTGTTACTAGGTTGTTAGTTTGTTCTTAGTATGACCAATTTTCGATGCAAATGTTTCCGAGAGCTTTTAAGCTTTTGAAAAACTCCTGGGATAGGCATTAAGTTAGGAAGTTGGTGACTTAGTGCCTAGTTTGAATCTTAATTGATAAAATTGAGGGAAATTTGATATGGAAGTTTGTGGCCATTAACGTTATCGGTCATTGATGACTGGAATAGTCATGGTGGTTAGCATTGAGCTTTTCTTTTGCCTTCGATTATGTACTTTGGAATTGGTTTTAGGTTGACAGATCTCAGATTGCATATTTACATACTACATCGTTGACCTCTAACCTGTACAATTGTTTAGAACCACCTGTGGGAAGCAAATGGATTCTGATTCTGAAGATACATCATCTCAACTTCTGTCCAAAGCTCCTGATGTTAGACCTCCTGATCGTGGTGTTCCAGAACAGAATAGTTCTGCACCTGAAGGTTCGTCTACTGAATCTTCTGGCATGTCATCTTGGGCTAGACGTTTGAAACTCCCACAGCCTGTTCCACCACCACAAGATAACTCAAAGGCTGGAAACATTGGGGAGTCATCGTTTGCACGTTTTACAAGTGGGCTTGGATTGCGTTTGCCTACTATGCCTTCTGTACCAAATGAGAGTCAGGGAACCTCAACAACTGCTCAAGGCGGTGTGTTTGAATCAATCACAAAAGGGCTAGTTGACTCATCTCGGAGTGCAGTGAAGGCCATGCAGGTCAAGGCACGTCATATTGTCTCTCAGAACAAACGAAGATACCAGGTAATACACACACTGCATATTTCTATCTGTGTTGAATTAGGCAGTATAAAAGAAATGATTTTGCTACATTACCACCATTATTTTTTCATCCATTTGATTCATTTACTTGTCACTACAAGATTTAAGTAGTGTTAAACCGATCAATTTACTTTCTTCACATGCCACTCCACCGACTTAAACACTCTTACAGTGCAGATTTTGATACTATTAGTATTAAGATTACCACCTGCCAGCTTAACTAGAGATAAGCATTCAACTTTCTACACTATTTTTTTCTTGGTCTTGTTTTCATTTTGATGTAGATTCTGTAACTGAAAGCATTGTCATAGCCGGGTTAATTGGTTAACATTTACATGCCTAATGCTGTTTGTTCTTTTCTATCATATGTCATTTTCAAGCTTACAAAGTTGTATCTCATAAGCATGATTTTGTACCTTTTTCTTACAGGAAGGAGGATTTGATTTGGATTTGACATATATCACCGAGAATATAATTGCTATGGGATTCCCTGCCGGTGATTTAAGTTCTGGGTTTTTCTTTGGATATATTGAGGTAATCATTTTATTTGTTTATCATTTTGAAATTTGAGCAGCCAAGTTCAGTTGAATAACTTTAACTAAAAACTGACTGAAGATATGATGCAGGGATTGTATCGCAATCACATGGAAGAAGTGATCAGGTTCCTTGAAACGCAACACAAGGTAACATCTTGTTCTGAATCTAAAGATGGAAAATTTGACAATTGACAATATACACCTGAGGGGAATCTTACGATCTATAGGGAATACTTTCCCCCACTGCTTTCCTGCTTACCTTAATAAGAGATACGGAGATCATTCAAAACCAGATTAAGAGCTGTTAGATCTATAATACAGAAAATTGTTGACAATGATGATTGGGTCCTGCACGGTGCCGCAAAGAACATTCAATATTTTTTTCAGGAAATGGATATCTTGAATGAATATGGGTGAAGAAAGGAAATATATCAAAGAGACATGTTTTCATTACAATTTTTTTTGGGTAATTCGAGAATCCTTTCACGTAGTTGTAATAACAAGATAACTATCATCTGAATTTACATATAATTTATCAGAAAGAGACATGTTTTCATTACAATTTTTTGGGGGTATTTCGAGATTTCTGTCACGAACTCAAAATAACAAGCTAATTATCTTCTGAATTTACATATATTGTATGCACTAATGAGTTCTTCATACAAACTGAGGCCATGTACCACAGAATAATTGTTGGAGTGTTCATTACTGGATATGGCTTTGGTTGCAAATACATTCAGCATTTGAAGATCAAAGTCATGAGTTAAATAATAACATCATGGCAGCTGGAAAAAAGCCTCAATAAGATGTCACAGTAGTACAGAGTCTGAAGAAAACACATTATATGGTCTGATAAAGTTGTGGAGTTAATCTTCATTGATATTCCGAATTGAATCGGTGGATAAAAATTGCATGTTATATATATTTTATTTCATATTTCTGAAGTAAGAATTCTTTTCAACAGGCTTTTGGTACTTAAGTATTATTTATTTTATCATGGACCCCTCCAGTATTCATTCCATTGCTAGCACTTAATTTTCTTGTCATTTATCTTAAAAGTCTGTCTCACAAGTCTCAAAATAAATAATTCCTTACAGGGAAAGTACAAAGTGTACAATCTTTGCTCAGAGAGGCTGTATGATGCTGCTTTGTTCGAGGGGAAGGTGCATTTCCATTACCCCTAGCTTTTTTTTTTAGTGTTTTTCTTGTTCTTATTGTCAGAGATCCAGAAAAATAACTGTTTCTCGATCTATATATTTTGTTTTATGGAATTTCTGAAATGATTAAAATTGCCAACTTTATCATGTCCACTCTGGAATGACAGAGCACAAGGTAAACTTCTAGTGAACTCTTAAAGTGCTCATTTGAGCCATGAGTGTTAAAGGTTCTGACATGAGCACAAAATTTATCTGAGGATGCATACAGCCATGCAGAAGATGGGGAATTTTTAGGTCATTCTTAGAGATTTTTAAGGTTGTGCTTGTACATATTCCTTAAATTATGCACTAAAGTGCTTTTCACATACTTCATCCGTCCCAAATTAAGTGTTTTGCTTCACTAGCATTTTTGTCCCAAAATAAGGGTCCTGTTTTCTTTTCAAGAAGTTAGTTATATTGAATTGTCAATAATGTTCCTATAATAAGTTAGTTAGTTAGTATCCCTTAAGTTTGTTACAACACATGCGCATGAGGATAAAAGAGGAAATATACAGAACAAACTAACTTCTTAAATTTTCTCAAAATAAAAATGAGGACAGTTATTTTGGGACTGAGGGAGTATGAAATAAGCCATGTTTGCATATAAAGAAAGCATAAAATTTGATATGTGGATAACCTGAGCTACAATTGTCCCATTTAGAGTCAAGATCCATAATTGTAGTATGCCGTTATATCAGTACATTGCTGAATGATTAGTCATTTATGCTTTGTATATCATGTGCCAGGAAAACATTTAAAAATAAATATATACTCAAAAAAATGTGTAAATTGCCTTACTATTGGAATTTGAAATACCAATAAAGAAGTGAAAATGATATTCTTCGAGTCAAGCTATTTTTTGCAGTACTTTTTTTTATTATTATTGTGAAATGTTCCTGCTATAAATATATTTGAATGCCGTCTCCAGGTTGCATGTTTTCCGTTTAATGACCACAATTGCCCGCCTTTACATCTTATATCATCTTTTTGTCAAAGTGCATACTCGTGGTTAAAGGATGACATTCAGAATGTAGTAGTGGTTCATTGTAAAGCTGGTATGGCGAGGACAGGATTGATGATCTGTAGCCTTCTTTTATTTTTTAAGGTAAGGCTTTGTGATCAGCCACAATGACACCCTTCTTTCATTATTGTCTTGAGTTTTTTTAACTGTATTGCTACGATCATTGTAGTCAATACATAACTTACTATTTTCAACATCTTCCACAGTTTTTCCCAACACCTGAGGAAGCCATTGAGTACTACAACCAGAAAAGATGTATAGATGGGAAGGCTCTTGTTCTTCCAAGTCAAATTGTCAGTCAATTACTTTTATGAATATTGTTCTTTCAAGGGTGTTTATCTTCTTTTTCATCTTTTTGACTAATAATTATTTATCTTATTTTCTAGAGATACGTCACGTATTTCCAACGTATTTTAACACACTTCAATGGAGAAAATCAGCCTGGGCGTAGGTATACTTTTCATATCTCCCCAAGTTGAGACCAATGATGAAGATAGATTCATAGATTAGGTTAAACTAATGAGTTTGGATAAACTCACATATTATTTTTGTAATAACAAGCAACCTTTTATTTGTTTTTTCGCATTTTGTTATATAGTTTATATAATAAATTAACTTAATCAAAATTGAGAGAAAATAGATAAACATAGTAATAAAAGAACTCAATGAATGGGTCGATTTGATCCCAAAGAAGGTAATTAATTTACATCTGTACAGGTGCATGCTGAGAGGATTCCGGCTTCACAAGTGCCCTTATTGGGTTAGGCCCGCCATTACCATCTCTAATCATAGTGGTATGCTGTGAGCTTCCTTCCATTATCTTTCTGTGTCATCTCTGTTATTGCATTTGAAAACAAGATTGAAAATCCTGTTTAGGGTATATACTTGTGTGCTTTATTTACCTTTTCTTTTAAATGGTTTCTTGTTATCGACAACTCAGAGGGAGAATTCAAACATATACTCTGTTAACTCATGTTGTTGATCATAATCCCATACATTGAATATGCAAATATAAACAAACTTTTCTCGAATCAACAGGAATTCTCTTCACAACAAAAAATCATCCGAAAACTAAGGACTTAATGGTGAGTGCATACCAAGTGATTTCTAACTGATTTTTTCAATAGTTCAATTTATTTATGTGCAAACACGTCTGATTTTCTCCTACTTATCTGATATTTCCAGCCAGAAGATTTCTGGATTAGTGCTTCCAAGAAAGGGTTTGTGGTATTTGCTCTACCAGGGGAGCCTGGTCTAGCAGAGTTGGTGGGAGACTTCAAGATCCATTTTCATGATCGCCAAGGAGATTTCTATTGGTCTGTAAACTACCGCCTTTGACTTCTCACTTTTGATTAGAAGTATCTATATGTAACTCGGAGTGTAAAAGTTAAATAATTTTCTTTTCTATTTATGTTTTGATTGCTCTATATTTTTCCAGCTGGTTAAATACTACTATGATGGAGAACAGAACAATTCTGAGCCCCTCTGACCTTGATGGTTTTGACAAGGTAAATGATACTTTCCTTCTGATGCATCTTGAAGCCCTTTAATCTAATTTACATGCTATTGTTTCTGATGCCATGCCCCCTTTAATATGCAGAGGAAACTTCCTTCTCCTGGATTCGAGGTCGAGATTGTGATGATAGATTATGATGGCACTCTACCGGCAAAGCCAAAGCCTGATTCCGCCAAACAACCTGAAGGTACCTCAGGTTACGCTCCCATTGCAAGTGATGAAGTTGAAACCGATTCTAAGCAGAGAAAGATAACTGGCAGCGAAGAGAACGATGATGTATTCTCGGACAACGATGGAGAGGACAATGAGGCATCAAAGAACGGGCAAGTGCAAGCTGATTCTGGCCCAAGGTCTTCTTCACCTACATCAGACCGGGTTGAGCCTTTAACACAAGAAACTGAGAAGATGTACCTTGGAAGTGAAGACTCTCGACTGAGTGATGCTATCAAGGAACTTGATTTCCCCAGGGATGCCAAATACCCCTCGAGTCTTGAGAAGCCTAAGGTGAGCTTGGCAGAAGTTAGTGACATTAAGTCCATTGCTGCGGATGCTTCGGTTTTCAGTTTTGGAGATGATGAAGATTATGAAAGTGATTGAAATGAAAGCATTTGCTGGAGACTGTTGGCTAAGAATTGTAAGAAATAGACTTTTGTATAGAAGCATACACAACTGAAGTGATTTACAACTGACAATTCGAATTTTGGGATTAGGGATTTTTCAAGGTTCGGGTTGAAAGGACTTATTCTTCATCCAATCATCATAGGGTCAGGTGCATGGATTTGCCACAGAAGAGCCCGAAAAACACGGGTCAGGTTTTGGGTGGCCTCGTGTTTGAGTCCAAATTATCTGCTCTTGTGTTATTAGATTTGAGAGAATTTAGGGGCAATCAGATGCTTATTTTGTACTTGGAGCAAGCTTTGACACGACACGAATTCAAATAAGAAAAACTACTCTACGGAACACGAATAAGCAACATTGGCGCCTGACCCTCTTCTATACTTTGCAACGTAATATTTACCTAGAGAAAGAACATATCATGTGAAACAAAATTTTATAAAAATCAAAACTGAATTATAATTCGTAAAAAAGTACACTTCCAATGGTACAAAACACTCGAAAAACATGTTCAACATTTCTGTTTCAATTGCTGCTTCTTTTTAAGGTTAGCTACCATCTTATTCAGCGTATCGATTTCATGATCTTTTGACTTGACCTCAGCCTTCAGACTCTCAATCTGTTGAGCTTGCTCCTCAATCACCATCAAATGTTCATCGCATTGTTTCGTGTCTGTTTGGCTCGGTTCATTCTCCAACATTTCAATCTCTTTCGAGTGATCATTGCACTGATCTGAGTCTGTTGCTTCCTTTACCGCTTCGGTTTGCTCATTTGCTTTTCGTTTCTTGGCTTTACTCGAGTCCTCGACTTGTTGTAAAGCTCTCTTCTTGGATAAAACTTCAGCTTCATCAGACACCATTTTACGGACATACAAGTTAGCAACTCCGGTGCTTAGCTTAGCTGTCACAAGTTTCTGAGGTCGTCCAGATGTGTCCTAACACACAAAAAGTAACAAATAAAAACTAATTTTTATCAGAAAAGTTGCAATAAAATGATGACACTACTACAAGTATGGCAATGCGGGTTTATCAAGAATATGTACCTTTTCGAGGATGCCTTCAACCTTTTCAAATGCTTGGCGTGCGTGGTATGAATTCTTAAATATGGCAAGTGCAGAATAATTTTCTGCTTGAGCTTTCTTTGTTGGCTGCAAGAAATCATTAACTGAATTGTAGCATCAACTAAATAACAGAAGGGGAAAAGCGTATAAACACGGGAAACGAAACCTGCAAGTTATTATTTGGGTGGAACAGAAGATATTCAGATTGACCTCATCTGACAAATTTAACCTTTCATGTAGTTCACTGAACTGTTGACATACCATCCGAAATGGTCTTAGCAGACTTTGAATCCTAAGAACCATCCAATAATCATACTAATCAGGTTCAAAATTTCATATTTTCACCAGAACACTGAAGTGCAATTAATAGACATATTTTTATGAGTCTATAGCTTCTAAACAGCATCTTTTTAAGTTTTTTAACACATACATATTGGTAGGGTTAATAGAGCATAAGACCACATGTCCACCAGTGATGTGAATCTACAGTAACCCAACAATTTCCTAAACAAATTTGGGTCGTTACATGAATCATTTGATAAAGCTCGTTAAGACCTAATTGTATCATACTCCACTCGGTCATGTAGTGTAAGCTTCTCCGTTAAGTCATGCATTATCATGTTTTTTATTACTACTTTCAATGTAACAGATAGGCATATCCTTAGCCTCCCCACGTTGAACGTATCTAAACCACCTTAAGGTGGTTTTTCCGCATAATATAAAAGCTACCCCAAGTTTTGCTCATATAGCTTCATTCAATCTTACCCTTCTTACTTAATCACAGAACCACCTATGGCTTTAGAGCTTTTTTGGAGCCTAACATTCAATTCCGTACAACACAGTTACCCATGTAGATAATCCATTAAACTAAAAAAGCAACGCCCGTTTCAGAATAAGTTTACTAAAAAAGATATCGATGGGATATGTTTTAACCTTGAGTTCAATAACAAAGTTGCCAGGAATGATGTTGTGCAACTCTTTGCTAGGCACGTTGATGGGTATTCTGTGGATAAGTAGCTTTGACATTTCAACATCAGGTACCTGCAGGAACAACGGAGGTAATTAAGGCTCACATATATTATCTTTACATGGTGCAATCAGTTAAATATCCAAACTTACATCCTCATGAACAAAATCAATCTCACTATCAACTCCTTTTTCTATCGAAGCAAGGACAAGTTTCATAGCAGCACATGCATCATCAAGACAGTTGTGCGGAGCACCCTTCTTCCGAACTTCATAGCCCAACACTGACTGTCAAAACAAATAGGGAATAATTAACTATGCATCTACCTTAGCTCCTAAAGCTTGGATTTTTTCACAAAATAGGCAACCAGAAGATTAACGGTATCATTCAAATTCAAAACTAGTAGTGTAAACACTCCAGAATTATCAGGATGCTAAAATTGTAGCTTGAACTGATATACTTCATGGTGAAAACACAAAAGAATTGGCAGAAAAAGAAAAATTATGATCTAAAAACATGCACATGCACATGCACATATCAGAACTTGCCTTGCACAAATTATTCAAGGAAGGTCTTCTATGACTCAACCCGCCTGAATACTTGAAGATAAATGAGGTGTCAATCAGTCTTGCATGATCTATCTTCATTGCTGTAAGAAATGGAAAAATTATGCTTATGATAGACACAGTGAAATAGACACATAACTAAGTTGCAACATAAATCATTAGAAATGGTTAGACTCTATATTCACATGAAAGAATCTCAATATAAATTTTGGACAAACCTTGCAGATCGTTATTCAAACTGTGTCCAACTAAAATTGTTCCATGTGATAATAGCTTCTTCATGGAATTCTACAAAGCCATGCAATATAGCTTCAAACAGTAATGTACAAAAGAACATGTTATCAAAGAAGCCTAACACCAAGCATATGGTGATACCTGTATATCCTCCAATGAACAAGTGACTCCCTCCAAATCTTTTGCAGCAATTCCAGTAATCTCAGTCCTATAATCTGCTACCACTTTGTTGGGGTTTACATATTCATTGAGTTTGACCTGGAAAGCCAAAAAGAAAATTGACTTGAGATTGCTGTATACTCCGACACAGGAAGGCCTGATTGTTTATTAGGGTGATGCCAGGACATCTAAGCAATACCTGTAAATTGCGATCCACAACGCACACCTTCACCAAAGCTTCAGTGCCATCATCACAAAGAACCATCTCACAATCAACAGCTATCAGAGTAGTTGATCTCATCACCTTGGGTTTATTTTTCAACTTCATGACAATCCAACCCTGCATCAACATTTCCAATAGTTAATGACAAGGAAAGTCAGATCAATACTTAAACAACTACAGAAAAGTGATGAGCCACTACATGTCAATTATAGAATATTATTGAGAACACTTGACTATTTTAATTATCTATGGACAAGCAAGTCTATCAAACATAACCATAACTTCAAAGGAAAGCCATTTTGATACCTTTCTACCAAATTATGTTTAGGCTTGTTAGTGAGTAACAGGAGTGACATGTCCTGTCCAATTTCTTCAAGATAAAACTAAAGAGAAAAGGACAATATCTAACAGTACTAAAAACAACAAATAATTCTAATACATGCACAAGTGCGCACACAACGAAAATTGAGAAAAGGCTGTAACAGATAACCTCTTCATGTGATGGGAACGAATATTCAACTGGGTACTGTGGATGTTCAAGAGTCAAACGGACGAGCTTCTGCGCATACACCAACACCAGTTAAAACAATCGAACAAATTAAATATAACAAATCTAAATCTCAAAATATGTGGAAAGGACGCCAAAAGGAAGTATTTGAGCAAAAGCACAAATTGACAGAGTCTATAGAAACTACTTTGAACAGAATAAGAGTATCCAAATGTTATGATTTACGGATGTCTCATGTATATTCCAAATGGGATAGCCACTAGTAATACTATGATCTGCGTCAGTACATATTATTGCAACTATACAAGAAATCCATCAATCCAAACCTGCTCAGGCGATTCACTTTCTGTTGATGCCTTCGTAGATTGCTCCACGGTCTCGCGGTTTAAATGGCATTGGATAACTTTAGACAAAAACTGAAACAAACAAAAAGCATTTGATTCAATAGGAGAAACCTGAATTTCAAAAATTCCAAACGAAAACCAAAATGATCGGTCACCTTAAGATCATCTTTATTGGTAAATGTCTTGAGAAAAGCAACAAGGACTTCGGTACTTCTCTTTCTAGGATCACTGATGCTGGACCCAAACCTTTTATCAAAGTTAGTTAAGAACTCCTTCCAGCTCCCATTGGTACCCTCCATTCCTCGTTTTTGGACCAGCTTCACGACATCGACAAGAACCTAAGTACATTGAGAGCATGTGTTCGTGAGCATAACCATGAGATATAAAAACCTAGTATTGTATGTATGCACCTACATGTATGTTAGTGCATTCGAATTCCACATACATTCAAAACTACAAAAACACATAAAATTGATACACCACCAACTGTTAGTTATAGAAACTTGCCTGCTTTCCTGCGGTTTCTAGGATATCGTCCATACCGTTCGTCGAAGAAGAAAAAAATACAGAGAAAGAGGTTGGAGAAGGAAAAAGAAACTGGGAAGAAAATTAGGGATTAGGGTTTTAACGGTGATATTGAAAATTGAAGTCGTTGGAGAGGGTATTTTGGACATTTAGGTTTAAAAGAAGTGGGCTTTTTATTTTCAAAAATAATAAAAGTGGGCTTTATTTTGGGCTTAGCTTTCTCTGGTCTGTATGCTCAGATTGATTGGGCCGGTTGAAAAATTTATAAATGTTCGAATTCGACAAAATGGTGGTTTTATTGACTCGATGTTTGGTTCGGTCCATTTTATATGACTTAGTTCGGGAAATTTCTAGGTTGGGTTTCTGGTGCTCGCAGGTTCAAGGTCAAATTGTCGGTTTAAATTGAACATAATGCTTATATTATTGAATGTGGTTGTATTATTAGATTTAATATTAAATTCATGATCTCGAACTTAAAGTTTGAGTTGAGTTATTTCAAATCTAACGAAAAATCGTCAAATTCCGTATGACACGGTGATAGTTGTTAATTTGTCATAAGAAATATCAAATTTTAGACTTGTTTTGAATTTTATTATATTTAAGTAAATTAAAATCCGAAATATATATGCATTCGAAGTACTTAGAGACAAAAAATACAGCTGCGTTTGGTGTGAAAAGTTTTGATCCTATGAATCTACATTTTTGGCTTGAAGATGTTGATCACCGACCTGCTTAAGGATAAGACAACAAATAAAGGGAAGAGATCATTGGTTTGATTTATTTGTTCATCAAACTGAAACACAAATTCATTTTCAAAAAAAATAGAAATAGAAATAAATTTATTTTATTTGAGAAAAAATGTTTTGTTCTGTTAATTATAAATATGACACCTTAAAAACAAGCTTAAAGCATTACGATGTGTGAATATTCAATCGGTACAAATTTATTACGATACAAAACATGCTTCATGTTAGAGATAGTTGACTGACAATCTTGTTTTTTTTTGTTGATGTCATCATTACTAGTCGACTTGACCCATCTTAGGTTGATCGATAATTTTCATGTTTTCCAATTTAAATCATATGTTAGTAGTTATGTTATTATTATAGTTTGTTTACTCTCCATTGCAGTTTGTAGTAAGTTTTCCATTTTTTAAGATCTTGTTGCATTCGCTTGTTGAAAGTTATCTCTTTCTATCACGAGTGTGACTTTTGTTTGAAATTAATACAAGTCAAATGCTTATGAAAAGAACAATGCTTACTTTTATTGTGCCAGTGATACAGTAGATATTTTAATCAACTATATAATAATAGGTAGTTTTTATCTATATGTTCAATATTTGGTTTTATGTCAAATTTGTTTCTAATAAAGTGTGTCATTTGCCACTGATTTTGATAAACTTAACATTTTCTTTTAAACACCATTATATGATACATGTTCTTAATGTTTTAATGGAGTATATAGCAGTGAGGTTATTTGTGGAGAGTTTTATCCAAACATTCAAGCTAGTTAAGCTTATGTGAAAATTGTTTAAAAAATAAAATCTAAATCAACTTATGAGTGAAATAGTGAGCATAAATATGTTTTTTTTTTAAGAAATAATTTAAGATGCTTGTGCAATATTGAAAATAGATGATAACAGATACTCCCCCGTCTCAAAATGAGTGTCTTGTTTGTCTAATTTTTTTGTTCTAAAATGAGTGTCTTATTTTTATTTTTATGTTATTATATTAGTGCTCTTCTCATATTACACTTATCATTTATACACATGAGCAAAACTGCACATAAGTGCACATGTGGTGCACATGGAGAAAGTGAGAGTTATATTAGAAACACACTAATTTATCTTATAATTCTAAATTTTTGCAAAAAATAGAAACAAGACACTCATTTTGAGACGGAGGGAGTCTGTTTGTGGACAATAATTTAAATAGCAATTATATATTAAAATATATGTGCTAGTGGGCGCATGCCCCATCCAATGTTGAACGTAGCTAGCACAACACGGCAAGACGAATATATACAAATAGTGCATACATTAAAAAAAGTACACGCGAAATTATTTAAACTCACACGAGCTTCGAATATTATGCTATTCCAATTATGCATGAACATCACATTCAATTTCTCAATGACAAATATAACTATGATCTAAATGCGTAGATTCTTTCCGTCTCAAACTGATGTTTCGGTTTCTAGTTTTAGAAAAACTAAAAAATTAGTGTTGCATATTTGTATCATCATACGCGCCATAACAAACAAACTCAAGAAATACTAACTAATAACTAACTTTATAAAAAAATAATAATAAATAATATAAGACTAACAAGACACTCATTTTAGCACAAGAATCGACAATTCACAACCTCTAAATTGAAAGTTCATCCAAGTTGAATCATAAGGAAGAGATGATAAATTTATCCCAACACAGAAGCTACTCTTCCATTTCAAATACAAAGCTTAATCTTTGGAAGCAAGTGGTGTACTTCATTATTTACATAAGATAATTCCCAATCACATGATGCAAAATCCTTTAATCTTCTCAGATAGTGTTTAAATGTGTTCATGGCCACTGGACATGATAGATGAAAACTTTGCTTTGTACCTTTTGTGGCTCCTTCTCAGCAATTTGGAGCTGATCTGACAATCCGAAACCCAGGTCAGATGATCCGATAACAGCACATCGATGTCAACGATGTCTTCCATCTGCAACCAAATCGGGAAACACTGAAACAAGTCACTACCAAGACAGTAAAAGCAGAATTGAAACAAAAATACGAAGATACCAAAATCAGAATAATCGAGCTCGTGAACATTGAACAATAGTTTTAACTTATATATCTAATTCTAGATCAATTGGGGATGACCACAAAACAAAACCCAACTAGCATCCGTTTAGATAAGTATTCAAAACCCGACTCCTTGTATTAAAGCAATCAAAAATGCACATCAGTAAACAAGTTTCTGGACATAGCAGACAAAATATGGCTTACGCCAACCAATAAAGCATTAAGAGTCGGTTCATAAACTTCAATACGTAGCAATGAACAGAGAATATGTATCAAGTAATCAAATGCACAATAACAATGTGGCCGAGCAAAACAAGGCAAGAGAGATATTTCTAACACTCACAAAGACGATTCATGACTTATCAAGTAATTACTGTCAGTGTCACTAATTGACCACCTCCTGAAGGCGCAAGCTACTAAATTCCAACCAACCAACAGATTTTTGCTCTAAACAATGTCAATCTACCATTACTGCTAGATGGAGCACCTGCAGCGAGTACTTGAGCTCGCGGAAACTCCAATGCACTTTCTCCGACAGCACCAGCATCCGATGCTTCCACTTCACCAGTATCTACATTGACGGTCAATGTTCTCCTACGTTCCTGCAACCACTCTGTGACCTCGCCCGTCACTCCTCTGCACTTCTTCACCTTGAGCTTAACTAAATTCGGACAACCCCACGCAAGGGCCTCAATCCCAACATCAGAGATAGGGCATCCCTTGATACAAAGCTTCCTCAATGCCGCACATTTTGCAGCAATGCAGGCAACCTCAGCATTGCCAATAGATTCGCTCCCGCAAAGAGCCAACCTCTCCAGCTTCTGGCAATTGGATGCTATTGCCGCGAAGCTCAAATGAGTAGCATTGACACCAATTAGCACCAGTTCTTGCAAACCAGGACAGTGCTTGGATATGGAGACCAAGCCCTCATCTCCAATTCTGTTAGTTCTCCATCCATCAATGTGAAGCTTCCTCAGCAGCTTGCAACTCTCAGCTACGCTGATAAGCCCCAAATTTGAGCACTCAGGAGTCTTGACCATATGCAAAATCTCTAGGCTCCAACATTTTGAAATCGCCGAAAAACCTATATCTCTCAGCTCAAGACTCTCCAGATGAATTTCGGTTAAACTAGGGTTTCCTTTTCCAATCATTTGGAGCAGATTGTCCCAATCACCCAAACAACGGATAATTTTCAGTGTCTTGAGGTTTTTAGATCCGGCGATGACTGGCTCGAAGCACCGCCCGTTGATAATCTCCTTCAAGCATATTGCCTTCAGGGACGAAGCAGCGGCGCCAGGGCCAATCATCTCTGCGCCGTCGCAACAGCCTCGGAGCCGCTTCGCCGAGAGCTCCTCGAGCGTAGTGCAATTATCCAGAATCGCATTCAAAGCCTTGGCGCCGAAGCAGCACGAGACGCAAGAGATCTTCCTCAAACCCTTGCAATTATGAGCGAACACGGCCATTCCAGCATCGGTGAGCTCGCGGCATCCTCGGAGCTTCAGCCGCGTGAGGTTCGGGCATCGGATTGAGATCATGACCAAGGCATCGTCGTTGACGCTGACCGATTTCCGATCGCATCGGAGCGCGAGTTTCGTGACCGAGTCAAATCGGGTGAAGAGAGCCGGAATATCAGCCACCATATCGGCTTTGGGGATGAGGGCGGGGGGGAAGCGGGGGCG
>JAYMTA010002326.1:0-16827 GCA_036897625.1 Pelargonium cotyledonis | reverse complement strand
AACGGTAAAATTGACGGAATTTGACGGTGGGTACTCAATTGGGTGTGATATTGAAGTGTAGGTAATCAATTGGGCGAAATAAAAATTTGGGTACCAAATTGTCAAAACTTTGAAAGCTTGGATACCAAATAGGTGGTTATTACATTTATGAAAAATGAAACATGACACTCATTTGATAAAATGAGAGTAAATTTTTTCATCAGATCACTTGAATGGAAATATTTGCTCGTTAGATTTATGTATGGTGGGATAAATCTATAACATTTATTAAATGATAAACTTATATAATAATACTTCCTATCCCAAAATAATTGTCCTATTTTTCTTGCATTTTTGTTTCAAAATAATTGTTATATTTTTTTCGGTTTATACCACGGGTTACTAAGCAGACTCGCACACTCGCGATTTTCATCTTTAACCATTTTATCATTGAACTAATGCTCATTCGAGCTTTATTCACAGTTAAAGTCTTCACCTCCCCATGGGTGTGTTGAGCAATTGTTATATTTTTGATATGGTGTTTACTCCTTTGTTTGGCGAGAAACTGTTGTTGATGTCATCCTGCGAAATGTGTAGATATCTTAAACACTGGAGTTCATTTCTGGAGTGAGAATGGTTGAGTGACTGCGAGAATGTGGTTAACATACTAGCTCTTTGGGGTATTTATAGGGGAGACTTACTGATTGTGATTGGTGGAGAGTAATAAGGAAGACCAATGTATTTAAGAAGTTTTTAAATACATTTAATTTGTACATGTGTGATGGTCTTGATCGAATTGGGTTGTGTGAACAACAATGCCATTTTGGATGGACCGTGGACCATATTGTGTGGGCGGTGCCTCAAAACAAATGAATTGTGGGCCGCATGTGGCCAATTATACATAGAATTGGGCCACCTATAATAGACCCAAATATTTAATTATTTAAGAAAAAGAAAAAAAAAACTCACTCAGACTAAGTCTAGCAATAAAGAGATGTCACCTCATAATTTAACATCCACACTCGCCTTCAACAAATTTGTGGGCGTGGAGCGCCTTACTCAGATCCATTCCCTTTGTGTTTTGTCTAAGTCTCAGCCAATAACTTTTGGTTGACCTTGTTCTCATGTATGAAATACCAAGTATTCCTATAATAAGTTGGTATTCTTAAGTTTGTTGCAAAACTAACTAATTTGTCTTTAGTTTTTCTCAATATAAAAACTAATACACTTATTTTAGGGTGGAGGGAGTATTTATTTATAAATAATAAGATATTGATGAATTAATTTGTGAATTATAAATAAATGATAATTATTTTAGATATATTAAATGGGGAAAAATTGAAAAATTGCAGGACAATATATGAAAAGAAAAAATATAACAATACTTATGATAAAATTTCACTAGGGCAACTGCCCCCCACATGGTGGCACAGCATGGATTTGTCTGACCACTTTGAATTTTTATAGGCTGGGCTTGTTTTATCTTTTAATTTCTTTACATTTTTTTAAGCATAACATTTTGTTGCAGCTCAATCAGGCTGTTTGGAGGGTGGGGCATGCATGTGAAAAAGGTTTTGCACAGATAAAAGTTGGGAGCACTAGCTAGTGGGGGCGAACAATGATTTTCTGTTGTTGGGCTGGAAAGGACAGAATGTGTTACTTTGTGAAAAGCAATTGCTTGGATAAAAGTTGATAGCATTAGATCAAAACAATTGTTCTAGTCGGGGACTTTGATTCGCTGTTCAGCTGGAAAGGACATGATCTCTTGCTAGTTTTGAATTTTCCATTAGGACAGACAAGAGATGGTCTTCTCTTATCTTCTTTTCTTTTCTCCTGGTTGGTTCAGTCGCTGGAAATGATGAGATGAAATCCGGCTGGTATCGAGACCAGCTGATAGTATCTTTTTCCATCCAACGATGGCAGCAGATGTTGCTGAGTTCCTCAGAAAAAAGTTTTTGATTGCTTTCAACGAGGCCATTGAGAACGAGTTATCAGTTCATCCTCTCCTTCCCCGTTTCAAAGCCATCAAACTAGTCGTTGAAGAGATTGGAAATTATCTGTCCTCATCATCCAGCACACTTCATGTGCATCCACCGCTTTACCTTCTCAACAATGTATTGGCGTAGTGCAGAATCTTTGATTATCAGTACAAGGAGCCTGACAAGAGTTCAGTACGTTTCAACTTTCTTACAAGATTTTATTTCAATCAGTGGATGAAGTATCGATTGAGCACAGTCAAAAGGAAATTGGGTGCATTTGTGATGGAATGTAAGCAGAATTCGAGTTCCCAAGTCCCGAGAGTAGCCCCGCAAAGCTACCCTTCAACTTCGGCATCCAATATTGATGAATCTGAAATTGTTGGATTTGACAAGCAGGCAGAGCAAATTGAGGATTTGCTTTTGGGAACTAGCTCTGATGCACTCACAGCGGTTGGGATTGTGGGCATGGGTGGTGCCGGAAATAGCACACTTGTGAGAAAAGTTCTTAGTAGCACTAGAATCCAGGATGCGTTTTTTCCGAGGATTCAGGTATGTTTATCTGCAATTTCGAGCAATGAAGTTGACATTTCGAGTCAAATTCTGCGGTATGCACTGATGGAGGTAAATTGCAACGACTTGAATGAAAATTTATGCAGCATTGAACTCTTAGAAATTCTCAAGGGTCAGTTATTAGATAAAAGGTACTTGATTGTGCTAGACGATGTGCGCCATAAAAATAAATGGTATGATAATTTGGATTCTGCTCTGCCTGATGAAGGTGACATATTTGAAGAACACCTTTTGCATGGATTGCCTAAGGGTAGCGGGGGTGCTGTCATTGTCACGAGTAGGCTAGAAGATGTGGCTAGGAGTATCGTTGGTGAGAAGAATTCGTTTCACCTTAAGCCTTGCTTGAGTCCGAGAGATTGCCTCAAGATTATAGAAAGACACATCAACGAATATTATATGAATAGAGATACATATAATACATTTTTGAAGATAAAATATGAAGTTGTGGATCAGTGTCATGGCCTCCCCTTAGCTGCTGAAAAAATGGCAAGATTCATTTCAGAGCTTAATCCGGTTAGGTACTTTCCTCAACATTTTTTTTTCTTTTTCAAATTTTTAGTATTAATCTTGGAGTGCTTTGCTGGTAACAGTAGTAGACAGATTCTCCAATGTTATAGTTTCTTGTAATTTGGATAGTTATTATTGTTTTGATTGCCAGTGATGCATGGCGTGCTGTTTTGAAGCGATTTGACCAGCTCACTGCCAACTCCAACGGCATTCTGCACCGTTCTCTCTTCTATGAATGTATAGGTATATTAAGTTGACCATTACTGTTTAGAGTCTCAATCAAACTGGACTAAAACCTTAAGCTCCTAGTAAGAATAAATAACTGTTCACAGCACAAGAATAATTTGAAAAATTAACAAATTTTTTGGGTGTATGGTATAGCTGTAGGCAAGATGGAGTGGAAGGATTTCGAAGGGGAGCTGTTTGATTCACTAGCTCGTAGATGGAACATCCGTGGTGATTACATCCGAAAGGACCAGCTGAAGGAGTTGTGGGAGCAGATTTCTCAATGTGGCTTCGACACAATGCTTCATACATTTCTTGAGAGGACTGTAGTACTAAATACTAATATGGTAATATTGTATATCCATTTTTCTCATATTTCCATTTTTGAGCCTGAAATTTAAACTTTGATGAAAATTGGAAATGCAGGTTTATTATAGATGGAGATTGCAGAATCACTGAAGATAAAGTGGAACTGGTATGCAGAGCATAATTCCAGCAACTTTTTCCTGACAAAAAATAATTTTTATGCTCAAATGATTAATTGATATTTTCAGATCATTAGCAAGAGTGCAGCTGCAAACAAGCTCACCAACATACAGAAGCATGCACGAGAATTCGCAGCAGTGATTATGGAGGAGCTTGATCCAAATAATGTTGGATACACCATGGTATATAATTTTTCTCAAAATTATTGTTCTTGCTAGAATATATAGTGTTGCGTCTATACATTTTTCTTTTCATTTATTGGTGAAGATTAATTATGGGAATGATATTGAACAGGTTGACGATATGGCAATGCTTCTGTTGCAATCATCAATCGGTCCAATCCATTCAACAAGAGGAGTCAACAGGAACCTGAGCCGTGTGCTGAGCCAGAAGCTCAAGCAAACCAACCCATTAAGCATATGGTACCAGAGCACCAAGTACTTTGTGCAGGACAATTGGCAGAGGGTTTGGGTGATAGCCCTCTGGATTGGAACAATGTCTGCCCTTTTTGCCTTCAAGTACGTGCAATATCGAAACAGAGCTGCCTATGAATTAATGGGAGTTTTTGTGTGTGTGGCAAAGGGTGCTTCAGAAACACTGAAACTGAACATGGCCTTAATTCTTCTTCTGGTCTGCAGAAATACAATAACTTGGCTCCGGAATAAGACCAAGTTTGGCTATGTTGTTCCCTTTGATGACAGCCCCAATTTCCACAAGGTAATGACTAAGAAAGTTGTATGAAGCACTACATTCCTATGTCACAAGAATAATGCATTGATGTAGCATTACTGATGATCATTATGACAACATTTCAGGTGATTGCAATTGGAATTGCAATGGGGGTTGGGATACATGCTATTGCTCATTTGACTTGTAGTTTTCCTCGCATTCTTCGTGCTTCGAGTTATGAGTATGGGACTATAAAGCGTTTCTTCGGGGAAGTTCAGCCTACAAGCTACTGGCATTTTGTGAAGTCAGTGGAAGGAGTAACTGGGATCATAATGGTATTGTTAATGGCAATAGCTTACACTCTTGCAGCCCCTTGCTTCAGAAGGGGAAGACTCAACCTTCCAAAACCATGGAAGAAGCTCACTGGCTTCAATGTATTTTGGTACTCTCACCATTTGTTTGCAATTGTGTATGCTTTACTCATTGTTCATGGAATTTAGACGTATCTCGACCCTGATTGGTACCATAAAACGGTAATTATGTTTCACCCTCTTCTTTAATTACGTTTGCACGGATTCTCAGTTTTTGACACAATAGTTTTCTTCTTGCGTTGCAGACCTGGATGTATTTAGGAGTTCCTCTCACCCTTTATTGCTCTGAAAGGTTGATTAGGGTACTTGGTTCCAACATAAAGGCTGTGACCATGTTGAAGGTGATTTTTTTTTTTTTTGTTTTTGTTTTTGTTTTGGACATGAAGGGTTTAGAATTATATGGGACTGATTGATTAATATAGATTTTGTCTGCATTGACTGAACCAGGTTGCTGTTTATCCTGGAAATGTATTGTCACTTCACATGTCAAAGCCACAAGGATTCAGATATGAGAGTGGACAATACATGTATGTCAATTGTGCTGCCGCCTCTCCCATTGAATGGTAAGTACCAAGTACAAATTACCAAGAAAGGTCCATCATCATGGGGTCTGAATTACAAAACCTTAATTTCTCGAATGGAATGTCCAGATTGTTTTAAGCCTTTGTTTGATCTTGTCATTCAAATAATGTCATTAGGCATCCATTTTCAATCACTTCGAGTCCAGGAGATGACTACCTTTGTGTTCATATCCGAACTCTTGGTGAGTGGACACGGCAACTCAGAGTTGTAATTTCAGAGGTAATATATGACAGCAAAATATATCGACAATAATTCATTATAGTTGTGGAGATTAGTAGTCAACGATTTAACAAAATAGAAGGCAGTTTCTTCAAGTATCTTATTTTTCTTTGCATCGGTTTGTTGATTTCAGGCTTGCCAGACGCCACTAAATGGGAAGAGTGGACTCCTTGGGGATGATTGCTTTCAAGGAGAGAACAACCCTGAGTAAGTCTATTTTAACTTATGCCATGTTAGAAAAGAAACTGAGACCTATCTGTACTCCATGTAGATCTGGTTTAAAACACTTGGTCCTCTTGAGGTCTTAGGTTCAAGCCTCCATTTAGGTTTTGTTGGTATTTCCTATCAATAAATACGATTCCATGAGACTAAACTCGTATCCACGAAGTTACATTACAAAATTTTTTGCGAATCAGATTGGATTGACATATTCTGTCAATATATAAAGATATTGCTAAAAGGCTGAACAATTCAACTTCACGTCTGAGCAAGAAGTGTGGTTGACTGAAAATTAATCACGACTGGATCTGCATTTGTGCACTTAATCTTTTCCTATTGATAATACATTGTGTGAAGTTCTCAATTTTTTGGTATATTTCTCTTATGATGATGATAAACAGTTTTCCAAGAGTTTTGATTGATGGTCCATATGGTGCTCCCGCTCAAGATTACAAGAAATACGAAGTGGTGTTGCTCATAGGATTAGGAATCGGAGTGACGCCTATGATTAGCATAGTGAAGGACATAGTGAACAACGTGGAGGCCATGGACGAGGAGGAAAATGCCCTAGAAAAGGGTAACGCTATTGCCAATTCTACAACAACTCCTAAGAGAAAAACTGGAGATTTTAAGACAAGAAGAGCCTATTTTTATTGGGTGACAAGAGAGCAAGGATCGTTTGATTGGTTCAAGGGTGTGATGAATGAGGTTGCTGAAATGGACCATAAGGGTGTGATCGAAATGCACAATTATTGTACTAGCGTTAACGAGGAAGGTGATGCTCGATCGGCTCTTGTTGACATGTTACAATCAATCAACCATGCTAAAAATGGAGTCGATGTTGTGTCTAGTACTCGCGTGAAGTCACATTTTGCTAAGCCTAATTGGCGCAACGTGTACAAGAGAGTCACAGTCAATCACACCTGTACAACTGTTGGTGAGTATCTTTTTCGTTTATAAATTACTTTGTCGGCATACTAATCATATCTTACACGTAAATTGCACTCCCTTTCCCTTGATCAGTTGATCCTATATTGTTTCATACATGTTTCCACTCTCTATTTTGCCTTGTGTAGGCTACTTATTGCCATTTTGTTATGGCTAATGATGATGATAATTCCATGTGTTTTTATATTGGAATCAGTAATTTATTTTGTGCTCAACAAAATGTAGGTGTGTTTTATTGTGGAGCACCAGCACTGACAAAGGAGTTGAAACAACTAGCTTCGGATTTCTCCTACAAAACCACCACCAAATTTGATTTTCATAAAGAAAATTTCTAGCTATGTAGAGTGTTTAAGAAGTCATCTCAAGCCTTACCTACCATGATCTCTCTCCAACTCCCAACCATGCCTTGATAGTTGATACTAATTTTCTTTTTCATTTTTGTCCAATTTCCTAGCTAGCCACTAATTTGCAATGGTGGAAGGATGATTGGAGGCTACACAAGAAATTTCTTGATTTCTCTCCAACTTTTTCATTTGGGATTCTTGATTTCTCCTCCAATTTCACATTCTAAATTCAAAATTCAATCAAAAAGCTCTAATATTTTCTTATTTTCTTCTTCAAATTCACATTTCAAGTTTAAAAAATCAATTAAAGCATAAGTCTTGCCAGTAAGGGGTTTCAAACTTGGGTTTCAAACTTGGGTTTCAAATTCACATTTCAAATTCAAAAAAATCATTCCAAAGCTCCAAATCTGGTTTCAGCAGTGATAATGGAGGAGAAGAACAATTAAGGGTATTTTGGACATTTCAAATTTTAATGGATAAAAAATGGACAAAAAGAGCTGATGAAAGATAAGAGTACCGAAAAATTAAAAAGAAAAAAAAAATATCTCATTGCAAAATGTGTCAATTATGAGTAAACTACAATTAACCCTTAATAAAAGTCATAATTGGCACGTCCAGTTGATCTGGGACCAACAAAACATGGGAATACAAGTTGTTATAAAAAAATTATATATTGTTGTAAAAGTTTTTGGACTTAAATTTTTACACTTTTAGAATAATTTATTATTGGACTTTCACTTGCATGATTAAACTTGATTGCATGAGCTTGAACACTGCAAGGCAGCACAAAATTAAGCAAAATCTAGGAGCAACATCTGGTTTCGATCGGCATGATTCTCCTCTTTACGCGACCTTCCCTCGTCTGTTCTCGATCCTTGGCGATCACGAAGATACTCTTGTTCGAGCAACCTCCCTGGACAGGTACTGTCCCTTGTCCAACCTAAAGTCCAATCCGTTGTTTGGTCGGTGGTGCACAACAGTATACCCACTTAATGCTTTATTGAGGACCATGGTTTTCGGATCTTTATTGCTTGTTGCGCCTGCCCGCTATGTAACTCAAACTTCAAATCATGTGCGCATTTGTTAGCATCATGCCACTGGGCCCAAGAAGTTTGGAATTTGATTCTGCGGTGGTTGGGCGTCTTTGCGGTCCTGCCTTGCATAGCCATGGAACTCATTCTCCAATGATCTCTTTAACACAAGCCTATTGACAAATTATGGGCAATGCAATGTTTGGTCTCCATGTGGTTCATTTGGCTATCCCCCAACAAAGTAGTCTTCAAAAACAGCCTCGACGACCCATCCTCCGCTAGGGCTAGGCATGTTTTGGGGTGACCGGAAAAATGACCAAGTCCGGACCGAAAATGGACAAGACCAACCCAAACCTAATGGATTCGGTCCGTTCTTTTGGTTCATTACTTTTATATTAATTCGGTCCAGTCTTCGGTCCAAGAAATTGGAAATTTTCGATCTTGGTCCGGTCCGGATTTGGATCGATGCCCAGCCCTATCCCCGGCAACACACAAGATAAAGTGTTTCTCTTTCTTGATCATCAAGGCATTGCGCTTGCAGACTCTAGCTAGCTTCTCGCTAGATTCGTGGAAAAAAATTCTCTTAACTACTTACTTATGTCTTATTTATTGTTTGTATGTACTGTTTAACTATTAATAAAGAGTACTTTTTACTGATAAAAAGAAGAAGCAAATTCTAGGGGATTATTGGATTTTACACCGAATGTGAGTGTACAAATCTATATCATTGTGAAATAGATGAGTGTGTATATGAATTCTAGAGAGAATTTGAAAGCCCAAACGACATGAATTAATGACAAATGAATAATAAAATGTGAAAAAAAAAAATCGTACCTAATACCTTGAGAGGGTATACATATATACTCACAAATTCAAAATATGTGGGTTAATGTGTCGTGTTGTGATTGATTGTAAACGATTGCAAGTGCACTTTGATGAATTCGCGTGCATTTCATGATGATGTCATGCACTCGAGTGATGATTTTATACCCCCCATATGATGATGTCTTGGTGATGTAAAAATGACGCCATGATGATGGACCTCATTGATGACGTGTCGATGATGTTTGTTTAGGAGGTAGTGAATTGTCACCACCTTAGAATCCTTGAGACTTGAGTGCCTAGGATGTCATTATAAGAAAACCAATATTAGGAGACGTACTATGCGCATAAATTTCATGCGTGCTTACACACAACCGTAGTATGGGGGTATGAGAGTTCACTAGTTGAATGCGTCTTTCATAGAAATTTTTTGGATGCCCAGACATGAAGGCGACTCGAGTACCCAAGTTTTAATGTTGGAATTGAGTCATAATGGGAGCGACCCGAAGGCCTTAAGGTGCACGTATGAGGTTATTCGTGTCCATGGGTTGGCCTATGAGGCGCAAGGATCTCACACATAGTATTGTGGGGGGTAAGAGGTCCATAAGGAGGTAAATCGTATAGATCTCATACAGTCTTTTTTATGTTCAGACCAATAAGAGCTTAAAAAGACTAAAATGATAAAAATGAAATAAAATTATTTATTTAGGGCAATATGTTAAAAAAATAATAAACTATAAATTATTTATGGGTTGGGTGGGGGCAATCTAATCTGTCACTTTTGGTCAAATTATTGATCAAACTAATGATCGGTTACTTTTTATTTTTATTTTTATCACCAACTAGATATTATACTATAAGTAACGATATTTTTCATTCCTAAAGGAAGCGTCATCCTAACTTCACCACACAAATCTCACTCCATATCGTCGATAAGAAGGCTCAAATTTAATATCTCAAAGAAAATCCAAAATGTTTTAACCACTTGTTCCAACATATTTTGGTCTAATAGGAAGATTGAAAGGTGATCAAGTTTGGTACATGCATAAGGGACTGGTGTGCACGTCCCCATGTCATGGTGTGATTGTTTTCCTTGGATATGGACCTTGGGTTGTGATTATGTAGTGAGCTTACTTAAGTTATTGAGTTGGTCTTGAGTTGAACTAAGTTGGGTGACTAATTAGAAGTCAACTGAGAGGATGTCCAATGAGTCAACTCGGTTGAACTTCCAATGGGCCAACTCAGTGACGTGGCAAGGACTGCCACATGAATTTGTTATGCAGATGACATGGCAAAGCAAGTTGATGCGGCGCCAAGGAGTTTTTGGTGGTGCCATGTGGCGATGACGTGACAAACAATGCAATAGAACATGTTGAAAGTGTTGGGCTTGTGTGATGGTGTCCAGAGATTTCGTGCATTTTTGTGTGTGTGTGTGTGTTTTCCGTGTCTATTAAGGATCTAATACTATTTTCATGTGGACAATCATTTTGCTCAAATTGATCATCTCGATGTGGTGATCATATCGAAATCATCTTAGTGATGTATGGTTGAGTCATCCTTGATCTAAGCCTTTTAGGAGTGACTAGGTCTTGACTATATGAAATTTCATATATCATCAGTTTTCCCGACCTCGAGAGACTTTGTTTTATGTAAGCCACTTTGGTTTCTCTCGAAAGTGCTAAAATCAAACCCCGGATATATGCTCACATTAAGACTTGTGAAAATTGATGTGGACTATATTTTATAAAAATCATTTTGGAAGATCTCTATATGCGTTTTGCCCATACAAGTACCCATTTTCTTTGTCTTGTTTATGCTTTTGTAATCGCCTATACATTTAAAGGGAATTTTTCAAATTTCGGCTGCTAATTTTGTTTTGATAACTAGATCTTGCAAATAAATCTTCACGTTTATTTATTTGATAACTATGGGCATTTGATTTGTTCTTGGTAGATGAGTCATCGTAGGGAATGGTCTTGAGTTCTTGTTGACACATGGTAATGGGGTCATTATTTAGATATTGGCGAGACATTTCATAGTCGAATTCTTATTGAATTACTTTGGCCCCTACGATACTTTATTTAGATAAAAAGAGATTATTTGCCTATTGACGAGACTTGTTTGATTCTTATTGAAAGAATTAAACAAAAGGTCGGTGTAGGAACCCCATGGTTGATTTCAATTTATTTGAAGATAAATGAAAGAATCTTTACAATGACGCTTCTTGATTTGGTTCTTCGCATTAATTAGAGTCTGAAAAAGAATATACGACTTTCACCTTCTTTTAAAATTCAAAGGGTCCGACTCTACGAATTTACCAACAATTAAAGTTCCCCACATAAGTGTCATCATCTCATAAGCATAACCAACTAAAAAATCATGTAATTAAACTCACAAACTTGTATGATATAGCTCGGTTGTCCCCAATAATTCTCCTACTTCCATCTTATTGCACATCCAAACAACACACTATCACTATGTTGCCTCTATGTTCAAAATGAGTGCTAAGACAGTAATCGAGTTCCCCCTCATCTTCTACCTAAAAGGAGAACTTGTGAATCGTACCTATAATCGAGTCTTCCATTAGAAATCATCTTGTCGTGTTCTTTGCATTTCATTGTGCAATAAATGCCCCAAAATCTAACCCTACTACAAAGTACAAACAAAGTTTGTCAATAACAAAAATCTGTGCAAGAAAACCCTACTACAATATGCAATTGTAGTTATTAAAAAAAGGGTAATTACAGTTTCCTATTTTATGGTAGACCTTTTTTTCAGTTTCATACTCTATGCTCTTTTTTGTATGTTTTTTCTACCCTATAGTTTTCAAACCTTGTTCCGTTAGTTAAACTTAACGGAATTAGTACTGTTTGGTCATGTGCCCAGCACATGACCATTAATTTTTTTTAAACCCCAAAATGCCCTTACCATTCTTCTTCTTCCTAAGTTCGCCGGAGATTGAATAACTCGCCGGAAACTTCATAAAATTTCTGGAAAATTCAAGAACTCACCGGAAAATTCATGAACTCGCTGGAAACTTCATAAATTTTCAGGAAAATTCAAGATCTCGCCGGAAACTTCAAGAACTCGCCGAAAAATTCATGAACTTAACCTAAATTTCAAATACAAATCGAAATGAACAATCAAATCAAAATTAGCCCCAGCTGAACCTAAATCAACCAAAATACCACAAACTCATACGAAAATTAATCAAATATGAAAAAATAAAAAATAAATATGCTCGTCGGAGTCTTTCATTAGAAGCAAAGCCGTCATCCGTGCTCGCCGTCCTAGTGTTGTGCTTCATTACTGGGAGAGCTCGCCGTCCTCATGATGTGCTTCTCGCCGTCGAGAGAGAGAGAGAGAGAGAGAGAGAGAGAGGTTGAAAATGAGGTGGGGGTAAAAACGTCATTTTGGCATCATTTTAACGGGGTTAGTAACAGAACAAGGTTTGGAAACCATAGGGTAGGAAAAATATAAAAAAAAAACATAGGGTATGAAACTGAAAAGAAGGTCTACCATAAGGTAGAAAACTGTAATTACCCCTTTAAAAAAAGGAATAAGCAATTGTATACTTTAAAATTAAGTTTTTTTTTTTAACAACCTTCAACTTTATTAATAATGGAAAATAATCATGAGTTCAGGAATGACCTCATAACTGAGACTCCTGAACCAGATCAGAAAAAGGAAATAGAGGCCCAGTATACACCAAACCCTACCCAGCTGATCTAAACACCCCTTGAGATACATAACATCTCTAACGAAAACATCAAAAAACACGCTCCGCTCATAACAGGAAACCATATAATCCTCATCATCTAGCAAAATAAAATCGAATCCTAACACAAGATCCGGAATGGCTAAACCACCAACATGACCCAACACAAAATAAGTCAAAAAATTAATCTTCTGAGGACAAATACCTGTCCCCTCAACCATATGCAGGACAAAGACCTCCACTGTAGTCGAATGCCTAATCCCTCATTTGGTCAGGCGGACCTCATCATCATGGTCCGTCGGTTCAATGTTTTGGTGCTCCACTCCGTTCGCCCCATTCTCCTTCTCTTCCTATCCACAAACAAACCCTCCATCACTTCACTTCCCATCGCCTCTATTTCTGACACGAGCACGGTTGAAAATGGCTTCCCCGCATTCGAGCAATCCCATAGCCACTCGCTTCAGCGCCACTGATCACCAGCACACCACCCTCACCGTCAACGAACTCATCCTCGCACTCACTGAACATCGTCGGCACACATCCTTACTCCGACTCCCCACCCTGCTTTGCTCTTCACTTGCTTGATCGACTTGCGCCACCCAAACACCACTGTTCCGTACGCTACCTAACCACCAACTGTCTTCAAGCTGCTCACACTGCACCACTCTCTCAGTCTTCCTGATATACCACCGCCGCACACAAAGGCCAGAGCAAATTCTAAAAATAAAAAATGCTCAAGAGAGCATAATTACAGCTGATGAGTCTCATAACGAGTTGCTTTTAGTTAATTACTCAAAATCTATAATATGTATGTTAGAGTTGGCGAGGATGCATTAGGTGTTGTCACCTCATCAACTTTAATAATTTGAAGCACTCTCTTTGCTTCTAACTCAATTGTCCATTCAAGTTTCATAAGTTACAAAAAAAAAAAAAAAACTCAATAGCTAATAATAATAGCTAATAGTAATCACTATGACAATCACTATTATGCTTTGGAAGTGTAATGAGATACTAGACTTTATATAGTAGTTCTTATCTCAAGAATTTTTCTACTTTTTCAATGTGAGATTGTTGTCAACTATATATATGAACTATTAACTTAATGTTTTTCAAACCTTTTAGATGTGGGATTTAAACAATGTATAACTTTTTATATTTTTTTCATAATTCCAAAAGATTAACTTTTTAAATCCAATTGAGTAAAAGTACATGGACATGGCATGAGCCAAGATACAATTACACAACATAAAGACAAACAATGAGAACATGCCTCAGAGCCTTTAGAGTGAAGATATCAGAACATTCTCTCGTGTGTATTGATGATGGTGAAAGAATGGAACCAACCACTGTGACTTTGAAACTACTACATTCTGCACATCCAAAAAGTCCATAGTGATACCAAACAAACCAGCACGGATATTGTTGTGATGATCATGCTTCCTCAAAACAATCCACTTCAATGCCTCTCACAATTTGGCTCAAACTCACAACTTAGTATTTCATACATTGCAAGCTTCAAGCCTCCAATTTTCTTTGTACTATTACTACTATTTTTCTTTTTATGGGTTATATTTTTAGCCTTTGATTGACTTTGTACCCAAGGAGAGCTTTTTCTAATATATATATTTATAACTTTTGCCAATCAAAATAATAATATTAATAATACAAGTGAATATATTGTAATGTATTAGTTAAATTGTTCTTATAAAATTCAATTTCAAAATGTACAAGGGGATTACATAAAAATTATATGTAACAAACTATTAAAATGAAAAGAATTCAAGTTTTATACTACGACTTTAATTTTAGTACCCGTGCAACGCACGGGATAAAAGATTAGTTAAGATTATTTTGTTACGGAAGAAATAAATTATTTTAAAAACATTTATGTTGTAAGAGAATAAGAAAATGATTTCACTTCCGATCAGAACCGAAAACGGTTACAGAGAACCGGATTCAATTCCACACGGTTTGGTTGGTGCGGATCAACTGATCCAATCATAATAAACCAGAGTTGACAACTCCGATTTTGAATGCCTCTCTAAATTGCGCGCTATAATCTCAACGAGTCATGGATTTAGTTTCAGTGTCTAAATATTGACCAGCTGTTGGTTTTGATACACGTTAGTCGGCGCAGTGGTCTGACTCTCCTTCCCCGTCACCAAGACACCGGAGCCACCGTATTATCGTCTCAGCGTCGGCTGCACCACGGCGGAGACAAGAATCTCCACTGAGCGCAACAGTGCAGGAGCTTGATTGCATTACAGCTCTCACTCTTTCACGAAATCTATTTCATTTGTCGTCGATTCGGAAAATGAAGAATCAATTGGAAGCTGTAATTGTGAACTGGCGGAAGCAGAATCCGAGACGTCCGGCGGCGGCGCAACCACCGTGTCCTTCAACTCAGTCGATTGTGACTCTGAAATTGTTAGACTCAAAAGACAAGCCGTCCAGTGGCGGCAGCTGAGGGTTTTGCTTGCGGAGGATGAGGATCCACTGCATTCTGCAATTGGGGATCTGAGCATGCATCGTTTCTTTTTTCAAGGATTCAGGTAATGCTTGCTAATTCAGAAATTAATTTTGTGTGGGTCTGTGTGAGCACTAATCAAATTATCGAAAATTTATGTTATAAAAAATGAAACATGAAACTCATTTGTAAGAATGAGAGTAATTTTTTTTTTCATCAGATCACTTAAATGGAAATAGTTGCTCGTTAGATTTATGTATGGTGGGACAAATCTATAACATATATTAAATGATAAAATTACTTAATAATACTTCCTATCCCAAAATAATTGTCCTATTTTTGTTTCAAAATAATTGTTATAGAGTAATGCTATATGTCCCAACTATTGTACAAAATTTGTTGTACAAAGTGATGTTTCATTTAACTAGATATGACACATAATTTTTTTCTATGTTGAGTTGGACGAATCAAAATTTGTCAAGTGTACAATATGTCTTATAAACCGGTCACTCTGCGCCAGAAATTCATGGGAGGGCAATGATATCATATATGTCGGGTTATTATTCATATAAACTTAATATTAAACTAGAAAAAAAAGAATTACATTTCGCCACATACGCTGCCACATCATTTGGTATAACAAATTTTGTACAGAATTTGGGACAAATAGCATTTTTCATTGTTATATTTTTTATGGTGTTCACTCCCTTGTTTGGCGAGAAATTGTGGTTGATGTTGTCCAACAAAATTTGTAGATCTCGTGAAACAGTGGAGTGCACCTCCGGTGTGATAGTAACTGAATCAAGTTTAGCAAAATAATTCACAAGTGTGTGAGCATTTGTTTTATACATTAGCTCTTAGGGTTGTTTATAGGATTAGCTTCCTGATTAGGATTGGTGGAAAGTATTTAATTAGGAAGTCCAATGTTATTTAAAGTTTTCAAATACATTGAATTTGTATTTAGGAAGTCCAATGGAGTCTTGAACTGGGTTGTGTGAACCATAGGTCATCTTGGAATTACACTTAAAGATTGAGTCTAGCCAATGAGAAGATGTCACCCCACCATTACTTGTCCCTATTGAATTTATAGGTGTGGAGCACCTGCACGGATCTATTCTCTTTGTGTTTTGTCCAAGTCTCAACCACTAACATATTTGGTCGACCTTGTTCTCATGTATGAAAAATTATGTATCCCTATAATAAGTTGGTATTCTTAATTTTGTTACAAAACTATCTAACTTGTCTTTAATTTTTCTCATAATAGAAACTAATACACTTTGATGCGCCTGTTTGACTCGGGTCAAAGCAAACACACTTGATGTCTTGTCTTCTTGCCCACATTTCTAAGTCTCAAATGTCGTCCGTCCATCTTGGTCGTATGTTGGCAAGATTCGTCGGCGAAGTCCGTCGACCTGCCACCTGCGATGACAAACACACAAAATAACGACGACCCAGGGTGTTCCCGGGACATGATCTCAAGCGTGAGAATGAGATCTCGGCCATGATGCACGAAGCTCTTGAAAGCGTTTTAGAGAAAGAAAGCTAGGAAGAGGTATATATACTAACCCCAAGTTGGTGCCACATGTCATCGCGTGATTCATTGGAATCGAAGTGGGTCCCACTTGGGCGGCTTGGAGCCTTTGCAGGCTGGCGTGTTGGGTGCCTGTCAGGGGAGGCCCGTCACTTTTGGT
>JAYMTA010002325.1:0-16828 GCA_036897625.1 Pelargonium cotyledonis | reverse complement strand
CCTTCGCCGGAATATCGCCCAGCTCCAGCACCTTGCAGATCAAGGTGTGATGATTGAAATGCCACAGACCCCCTTTAACAACCCTTTTGACATCCTTCTCATAGTAAAACTCGAAAACAAACCTTTGCTCCATATACTCTAGATGATCATCAACTACCTCCGATGTGCGCATATTCGCTACTGGTTTCCAGATGGAAGCCATCATGTTACTCATGGCATCATAGTTGATTACCGCTTGCATGAGGAATCTCCCTACCACCCTCCATTTTCCTCCTGCCCCCTTCTCTCGGTCTCCTCTCGGATCTCCTCGGCCGCCACCAACACTAGGTCGTCGGCCTCTTCCTCCTTCAGCGATATGATCTCCATACCTCGCCTCAACCGACTTTCCATTTTCGATCTGCCTGATCTCCAACCAGCCCCGAAAGTCACAGCAACCCAAAGATCCACCCCTCTGTAGCGCTCACTGCCACTTCGACGACCGCGCACACACGAAAACCACCACTACCAGCTTCCTTCGCCTCCGCGATCTGAGAACCTCGTCCCTGCTCAGGTTCACCGTCCTCTAAACTGAACTCGCGATGTCACTCTACTCCACTAATAGCCGCCACTCACAAAAAAATGAACTCCCTTTAAACCTTCTATTTCAAAAACCCTGACTGCTACAGAAGAGAGCAGAGAGTCCACTTTTTTTCAGTCGCATGAAAATAATATTACTCTTTCCATCAAAATTTGATAATGTGATGTGTCTCATTTTAAACAATAAAAAATGATGAATGAGATGACTTGTGGTATTACAACTCATAAATTACATGGAATAATTTTTTTTAGAAAAATGCTTACAAAATTTTGTATACAAAATGATGTGGCAGCCAACGTGGCGCCTACTTATTTCGTATTTTTTTAGTTTAAAAATATTTTTAATGAACAACAACCCGACGTATATAATACCACCACCCTCCCATGAATTTTTGGCGCGGAGCGTCCGGTTTATTAGACATCTTGCACACGTGGGCGTTGTAATTGGGCAAACTCATCAAAAGAATATTTGATGTGTCATGCCTCATTTGTTGACACATCATTTTGTACACTTATTTTTGTAAAAAAAACTGTACATATAACATTGCTCTTTTTTTTTTTATCATGTATCGCTTTTCGAAATGGTCTCTCGAAACATGATCAAACGTCAAATCTAAACACATTTGATGGATTGACTAGTATAGTATTGTAGCACTCGACCTCTTCCCTCCCAAGCTCAAACCCGCTAGCAAACGTCGCGACGGTCCTTCTTGACCATGTCGCTCCAGCACTTGAGCCAATCGGCGGACTTCGTGATGACCAAACCAGCATCGCGACAGTCCTCTTAATTTGACATTATCGTTTCATCACTCAACCATGCCGACGAACGTCGAGATGTTGTCCTTGTGCGGCAACGCTAGAATGATTGGAGAATTTTTCCACCTCGTTCCAATCATGGAGGCCCCCCAAAATCGAGGATACACTTATCATTCATGCTTCCTCTATCCAACCTAACACGCTACAAGCTTCATTCAGGACCCGAAAAAAGCCTCAACACCTAGCGAATCAATCAGACCTCGAATATTCGTCTCAGGTTCCCATGAAAACCCCAACACTCTGGATGCCGAACACTTCTGGATAAAGAACCCGAACTCTTGGAACGCTAACCAATGTGGCAGAGGACTTCAAAGGCTTCGATGAACTCTCCGAACGACGAAGGATACGCAAGGGCATCTCATGCACCCATCGCGCACGAACAACGCGCCTAGGAGCAAGAACTCCAAGTTATCAATGGGCTTCAAATTGAACCATATTTCTTTAACCGACCAATCACACGTCAACACGGGGCGACAAATTGATAAATGTATAAATGCCCCTCTTAGTGAGAGAGAGACATAGAGAGATAGAGAGAGATCTTCATTCTCTCAAATATTACTTTCTATATCTAGCTTTCTCTCTCTAAATTGTTCTCTAAAGCTTCATGTATTTCAGCTAAGACCTTACTTTCCCTCCTGAGGCGCTGTCCCGGAAACACACCGTGTACCATGTTCTTTGGTGTGGTGTCTTTCAGCAGGTCTTAGGTTTGAAACAAGACACGACCCGGACCCTTGACATTGGACCTTAACTTGGAGCTAAGAACTTGAGACTTAGAAAAATTTATAGCACTTAAGAGTTTCCTCAACACGTGGACAAGAGAATAAAGCGAAATGTAGTGTGCTCCGTTGACCATTTCAAATAAGTATTTCAATGATAATATAAAATCAACAAAAACCACGTAACTATATAAGATAATTAAATTAGAATAAATAGACACGTATCAAAAACTGAAGCGCCACATGTCAGTACAATTAGCAAGCATGTAGTGTAAGAATCTATCTCATATATTCATACTAAAATCATATATTTTCATCCCTAAAATGGTATTAGAAAGAAAGAAAGAAATGATGATTAGTACTTAAAGGAGGGAACAATCCTTAATCCTTATAGTGAAAACAACATAGCATTAGAGAGTAGTCAGCAATGGTGGTTATAATAACGAGGAAAGTAACCACACATAACAAAAAATATCCAAACTTTTCAAAGTTAGATACATCATATATGTGGTGAATATATACTCTTTTAATTCACAGGCAATAGCTAGCTCTAAACTACATGCATGCACCATGTGTTATTGTTTTTCATGATTGGTGTTTTGTTGCAAATCATGCATACATTATGCACATTTTGAAGGAACCCCTACCTTATTTTGTCCAAATATCAGATTGCACCAAGTTATGAAATTACATTTACACCTTTCTAGCTGTGATGCATTGATGTGTAGTTGTGACTTGTGAGAGCACAGGGTTGTGTAGTGATGCATTGATGTGTCACTGAATCAAATAATAAATAGATATGTCCAACTACACTAATAAATAGCAAGTGAAGTGGCACACCTAACCTCACTCACATTTCAGACTTTAACATCTTAATAAACAATCCAAGAAAATACAGTGTCCACAACTATTTGGTAACTCACCACAGCCACACATGGAGCTTTGATCCCACAAGGCTTACTTGAAACCACAAGTTTTCTTGCTCCTGATTCCTACAATCCCAAACCCTTACTTCACCTTCTTGGACTCTCCACCATTTGCTTCACTGTCTTCACCTCAATTCTCCACCCCTTTCTTCTTCTTTTTCTGGTTTCTGTCAAGTTTCTGGTAAGGTTTGGAGATATTTTCCAACCAGTTTGGCCTGTTGATCACAATCAAGCAATCAGTGTTAGTCTGCAGTCTATAAAGCCCTCTTGGAAACTTTCTATTTCTGGGTTTCTCTTAAATCTTGAAACAAAGATCTTTACCATCAATCTTTAACAAAATAGATAATATTGGTGTTGGGAGAGATGAAGATACAGTGTGATGTGTGTGAGAAAGCTCCAGCAACTGTGATCTGCTGTGCAGATGAGGCAGCTCTGTGTGCTAATTGTGACATTGAAGTTCATGCTGCTAACAAGCTTGCCAGCAAGCACCAAAGGCTTCTCCTTTCTTGCCTCTCCACCAAGCTCCCTAAATGTGATATCTGCCAGGTATTTTTAATTTTCTGATATGGGATTTGCTATGACTTTTCTGATATGGGATTTGATTGTTACTTGTACTATTTTGTTGATATTTTTGTGTATGTTTGTAGATTACCCTATACATATGTTTAGTTTGGCTCCATAGAATATGGGATTTGTTATGACTTTTCTGATATGGGATTTGCTTGTTTACTTGTGTTTTGTGCCATTTTGTTGATGTTTCTGTAAAAGCTAGTAGATTACACCATACATATGTTTTGTTTGGCTCCTTAGAAAATAGGGATGAAGATCATCCTAAACTTTGGATACTATGGATACCATTACCATCTACTAATTGTTCCTTGACATACTTCTGTTTTCACCAAAAGGTTGAGATCCAATAAGAACATATTTTGAAGGCTGTAAAATAAGAAAGTTGGCCCAAAACTAGATGCTATTTAGCCAATTCTGATAATATATTGAACTAGTACTAGTAGTATGAATTTACATGTGATCTTGTACATATTTGTAGATGTTTCAAACAATAAAGATCAAAGTACATATTTGTAGATGTTTACAAACACTTAACTGTTATGGCGTTATGAATTTACAAACTGAATTTGGGTTCTTCGGAGGCCGAGATTTGATTTAGTTTATGACATGTAATTTTGTATTGGTATATCTCTATATTGTCAAATTGTGGATATGATGATGATAAAACAGGAGAAGCCGGCTTTCATTTTCTGTGTGGAAGACAGAGCCCTCTTCTGTGAAGACTGTGACGAGCCAGTCCACTCGGCTGGCAGCCTCTCCGCCAACCACCAGCGTCTCCTAGCAACCGGGATCCGTGTGGCCTTGAGCTCTAGTTGCAACAGAGATGCTGAGAAGAGAGTCCTGGAGCCACCTAACCAAAATGCAGAGCTACAAGTTCCTGCGAAAATTCCCACTCAGCAAACTTCTAGTTTTGCGTCTCAATGGGCTGTTGATGACTTGTTGCAGTTTACAGACTTCGAATCCTCTGATAAGGTAACAAAGATTCCGATACCACTTGAGTTGACATGCTGTTGAAGTTGAGAAACTTAACGCAAGTTCTTGATTTGTTTGATTGTACAGAAGGAACAGCTTGAGTTTGGAGAGTTCGATTGGTTGGCAGACAACATGGGTCTTTTCAGCGACCAACTTCCCCAAGAGGCCTTATCCGCAGCTGAAGTGCCTCAGCTTCCTATATCACAGCCGAGCAGCTATACCTCGTATAGACCCTCCAAGTCCAGCATGCCCTACAAGAAGCCTAGGATCGAGATCCCAGATGACAATGAAGAGTTCTTCACTGTCCCCGATCTGGGTTCAACCCAATCAGTATAATATAAGTAACAATGGTATCAGTATCTAATAGAATGAATGTTCGGACTAGGCATTCATAGTTTTCACATGCATTTATTTGTATCATAGGTGCATTGTGTCAAGTGTTGGATGTAGTTTAAGAGATGCATCAATTATATGGGTAAACATGTCATTTTGCCTCCACATTTCGGTTCATGGACATGCAAGTTTTGTTTGCGTTTTGAGCATATACACGAAACCGCCTAAAACTCGTCGTTTACTATGTTTTTTGAATCCTATTCAGGTGGAATTTGGTTTTGTAATTGCAAGATAAATGTTTCTTTGTAGAGTTGCAAAGATTGGTAAGTACCCCAATAGCTTGGCATGGGCATTTACAACAACTCACAAGTAGTTCTAAAACAGGTTCTTGAAATGAAAAACGTTTACTTGAGCCAAATGTGTATATAAAAAGAGAGCTGCAAGAAGAAAAAACAAACCAAACATACATTTCTCATCAATCAATCTTTTGACTCCCAAATCCAAACCAAATGGCTGCTTTTGCTTCATTGATGTTTTCCATGTTCTTCTCCTTTTGTTTCACTTTCAACCCAATGCTTGTTCACTCCCTCACCTATAGAGCAGATGTTGCAGCTCTTCACTCCCTGTTCCGATCCATCGATCCCGTCTCGATCCCAAACTACTCCTACCTCAGTAGTTGGAACTTCTCTGTTGACCCGTGTGAGAGCTCCGGCGGCGTGTTTCTGGGGATCTTGTGCAACTTTCCGTTCGACAACTCCAGCAGCCGAGTCATTGAGATTGATCTTGATGGCATTGGTTACGAAGGGTTCCTGTCGCCGGAGATTGGACAGCTTACAGAACTCACCACCATTAACCTCAAGGACAACAATTTCCGGGGACCAATACCTAGTACCATTTCCAGCCTAAGAAAGCTCACCAGGCTTATGCTGTCAGGAAATTTCTTCACAGGCATGATACCTAGAGGGATCAGAACAATCAAGAAGCTGGAAGTGATGGACATATCGAACAACCAGTTGTCCGGTCCCATCCCGTCTGAGATATCGGGACTGCGAAGCTTGAAGCGCCTCATGTTGTCTAACAATGGAATCTACGGCGTGATCCCCAACCTTCACGGAATGTGGCAGCTCACCACATTGGATCTTTCCGGCAACCAGCTCCACGGAAGCTTGCCAAGGCTCCCAACTAGACTAGCCGCATTGCATCTCAGTCATAACATACTTTCAGGGCACGTCACTTCTTCGATAAGACCGCTCCTGCACCTCCGAAAATTAGATCTCAACGACAACAGATTTTCCGGTGTCATTGACGATGATATTATATCGTTGCCTGAGGTGACCCACATCAATGTCTCGGGCAATAGGTTCAGCGAACTGAGGATAGGCAAAGTTTCTACAGGATACACGCAGCTTCAAGTGCTGGATGCGCACAGCAACAATCTGCGCGGTCAGTTGCCTGTCAACCTGGTCACTCTCGAAAAATTGGCAACTATCGATCTTTCCCGGAATCAGCTTACTGGTCCGATCCCGGTTGAGTATGGGGAAAAAGTGGGCAAACAGTGGAGAAACTTGTTCTTAGATCACAACTTCCTTGCAGGAAATGTTCCACCACTGATAAGCAATGCTACTACAGTGCGGTTTAAGGGCAATCTTGCGGTTAACTGCCTCACATGTCCGGCAACAAGCCTTCTATGCCGAGGAGGCCAACGCCCAACCTCACAATGCATTGGCCGGAATTCAACCAACGTGTGAGATACCTCTCGGATAAACACAAATAAGTCCTAGTGTTTGCTCGGAAATCTTACAGAGCTATCTGTTATAGTTAATAATCCTGAGATGCAAACCTAGATCTCTTATAGATAAGAGCATTTCGAATAAGGTATCCATGGGCGTCAAGTCCGACAGTAAAGGCACACTTAATATGAATTATAAAGATTTGAAAACAAAACAAGGAATTACTCCGTAAAAATAACCCTATTACCTACAACACCACCTTGAAAACTGCTATGAACATAATTGTTTTTGTTTCTTTTCTCTTCTTTCCCAAAAGAGGATTTGTTTCTAACTACAACACAGAAAAGGGATGCAGTTTAAAACAGCCAATTGACACTGATGTTGCCGAGCCACATGAAAAGCGGGAACTGAGCCAAAGCAATAAAGAGTAAGAGATAGTGGTGCTTGCTTGAATCGTAAGTCCGCACCTCTGCAAAGAGCACTCTCTTCATAGTCTTGACCAAAAAGATTCCCATGCACAGGCAGGTCCATGGCATCAAAAAATAGTAGGAGAACCTAAAGAAGATCCTCCCAAGAACAGCCAAACACATCCCCGTGAAAGTATACCCGGCATATGCCACGATGTCTAACAAGGGTGCCTCTCCGCTACCCAATGATAGTAAGGTTACCTTCAGCAGCATCACTTGCATAAACCAGCCAAGTAGTCCCTTGACAAACAGCCAGTTTAGTGCTTCTGGGCTAAACCTGGCAACAAATGAAACATGAAGATGAAATCATGAAATGATGGCATTTTTTTTGCAAATGTCAAATGAGTTAACTTCAAATTCTACAGCTACCGTTAGGCTAAAGATCTTCCTCACATAGTGCCATAGTTACTATTCCAGTTATAGAATAGAAGTGTTTAAATAACTTCTCAGCCAGAATGATAGCAATTACAATTAGTAAAGTACTTACAAAAGCTGACCAAACAATGTCATTGCACAGCAGCACATTGTAAACCAAGGAAATTATAACATTGCAATTAAGCTAGACTTAGAAAAAAAGGTAAGCTTTCTTATTATGTCAATCTTGAGAATAAGGTTAGCTTCAAATGATTTCATTTTCACGTGATTACTTAGTCTATCCATAAGTAAAAGAAAAATAGTTTGTGGTAATTACATAAGAAAATCATACTTTCCCTGAAGACCCAATGAGAAGCCAGCAAGAACAGCATAGGTACCAAAAGCCATGAATGGTATGTACAAGTCTGGCGCATTTATGTCATAAATTGGAGGTTTATATGATAGTCTGCCCCCTACTGGTTCAGTTATTCGTGTCCAGTGACCCTGAATAAAAGAAGACAAGAGAATGATATGTAAACTATTAGAAAATGGAAATGTGTGCTAACAAGAAAATCGATGGAAGTGAATCGGTGCTCACCCTGTGCAAGAATGGGAATAGAACAACCTTCAATTTGTTCCTCACATATTGGTCGTTCACTTGGAAATAATATTGGGGGTCAGAGAAATACCTACTTATCTGTTCATTTCAAATAAAAGTGTCAATCAGAAGAATTATACCTGGATATTGTAGTTATTAATGAACATAGATTTATAGAGAAGCATCTACATGCATGTAAAACTTGAAAGATGAGAATCGTTGGCAGCTGAGAACATTCATAGAAGACCATTATCATGCCAGATGGAAATCAAAGAGTCCAACATGTGATACATAGCATAAACTTAAGGCCATTTCCTATGTTTTGATAGTCAAACAGAATATCTATCTGTTTTTATTGATAGGTTAGAAAATTTAAGCATTTTACATGTTCAATAAAAAGAACTCACTTCTACTGTTTTCTTTAGTACAGAAGAAATGCCTCAAAAAAATGCTACCATTTCAAAATCAAAATGATTACAGTAACATAATAGTTTACCCAAATCTTACATGGGATGTCATATTTTTCCTTCTTTTTCTTTTGGTATGTAGCTTTGAAAGGCTAAACTTAAGACCATCTCAGACCCCACCCCTACTCAACAGTTTGCCAACTGACTAACCGCAGAGCTAGATACTATCCTTTCTCCATATGACTATGATTTGTTCATTTTAAAGAAAAATGTCAAATTGAGCTTTCCAAAAATTCAGGTTCCCTCAAATCAATACTCAAGGAATGTTGGAACAACTTCCAGCCCATACCATTATTTAACATATGAAAAATAAACATTAGCAGATAGCCAATAGTTCAACATATAGTTAAAGAATTCAGAGCCTCGTGGATATCATCATACTTTTAAGCTTAAACCATTCTAAATCATAGCCCTTCACATACTACTTTGTACATACATTGCTTTGTACATACTCAGAGCTCGATCCCAAAATCCTCTCTCCATATGCACCCAGTCCACCTCGAATAAGTCCTGAACCAGCTCCATAAAATGCATTACCAAATGGATTGGGCTGGGGATTCACTTGCGGTCTTGGTACCCCAGGCTGGGCTCCAACATTATTATACATTTCTGTGATAAAAGAAGGAAATAGATTCAGAACAAGTTTACTTATAAATGAAGAGCATATCTCAAGAAGGAACACTGCTGTTATTTGACTGATTCACAGAGTTATGCATACTACCTTAACTAAACAGCACAATTAAAATTCTAGCACTGAGTCACATAATATAGTAGCTCCAAACTAATATAAGGAATTGAGGACCAAGCAAAAGACAACCAAACTATAGGGAATTAAGTATTGAATAACAAATATATGTGGGGTAAAATGATTACTACAGAAAACAAAGGCTGTGATTAATTTTAACTTTTGGGTCAAATGAATGTTTAAATCTAAACGATCACCTTTCCTCAGGTTGAGCGGTTTCACTAATGTCTAACCTAGAAAAAGCATCTTACTTGTTTCAGATACACAAAACAATATTCTCTCAGCTGAATTTAGCTTGCAGTCCTAAAGTATGGCATACTTCTTGAGTTCTTTCAATGCCATAAGGACTAAAAAATTAAAACACCTCACCTGTCACCTGAAAAGTGAACACCCTAACAACATAACCGTTTTCACTCATTTTATCCAATTTTACATTCAGATTACCAAACCTTTCTTCCTAAAGGTCTAATAGATCAAACTAAATTACAAAATGAAGGCTTTACCCAACTAAAACTTCCATCCACTCCTTCCAAACTTTAGAGCTAAACTCTACCTAGAAAATCGCTTTCCGGACTATAACTGAAAATGTAAGCAGAGACTAAACTTCATTCATGCCTAACCCTCAACAAATTCAAGTCCATAAATTCCCAGATTTGATAGAAAGCAATATGCACCGAACTCAACAAAACAAATTAAACCTCTAATTTAGGACATTTATAGCAAAATCACAGAGATAACAGAGCCAGAGGCCAAGAATCACATATAAGATTGGCAAACATATATGATATATGCATGTACACAAACAGGCACATGCGGTTGAGAGAAAGAAAATAGGATCTGAAAATTGGACCTCGGTGGCGCGACGTAGGATTCCGGCGGGCAGATCTGAGAAGCGGCTGGGTATCGGCGAGGGCTCCGGCGAGGGGTGGGGTGGATCTCGTCCGCGTCGATGCGCGCAGTGGAGAAAACTAAGAGAAGAGTAACGGTGAATGTATATTTTTCATAAACAGTATATATTTACTTGTCTACGCCGCGTGGTTTGCACGTGACTCTCACGTGCAGACAAACTGGGCATTTTTCTGCTGTCATCACCTGACCAATTAGAATTGGACACGCATCAAAAAGAAAATTAAAATCTTGATCTCGATTTTCATATGGTATAGTTCAAATCGTTCTTAAGTTTGTTTGGTCTTAGTTTGATAAAATGCAGAGACTTGCTTTGTCCCCATGTCCGATGAAATGTGTGCTCATGGGAACAAGTTCGTATTTTCAAACACAATTGGATTTCTCCAATGGCATCTCCTACCGTTGCCTCTTTCGCATCTCTTTAGGATGGTTTTATAGCATTACTCCTTGACCTCTAAAGTCGAGAGTGGAGGCAGGATATAATTTCGACCATTTTGGGGTATAGTTATATTCTTGTGGTAAGTTCAATCAAGATTTTTAAAATAGTTTCGCTCCAAGGATGTCCTTTTATGGTCCCCTTTCAAGTCTGGTCAATTTTTGGTAAACCAAGGTTATTATTCATCTCTTTTGGTGTCAGTGTCTCAAGCTATTTCAGTAAGATCAAATTATGGCTGGATTCGAAACTGGAGTTTTAAAATTTAAGAGAAAATTAAGATTTTCATCTAAAAATGCCTTTGGAAGGAAGTTCTAGTGATGTGTCATTTGGTCTCTAAAAAGCTTATCGATGACCCAATGCATCCCCGATGTGGCAGTCATTAGGAAACGTTAGAACACTGTCTTTTCTCATGTCTTGATAGTTGATGTATATGGTTTGGCTCTCTGTTATCTCTTCGGTCTTCTGAATGGAACTCCGGCAAATCCAAAGCTTCTAACAAGGATAGAGTCTACTTCCTCCGTTTCAAATTAAATGTCATTATAAAGTCCAATTTTTGATTAAAAAATGTCACTTTCTCATAATGTCCTTTACACTATGACTATCATATAGAAGATGAAAAATTTTTACCATTAAGGCCTTGTTTGATAACTGTTCTTGAAAGCCAAAAGCTCTTACACATCAAATAAAATAGAGTCACATAAGCAAATTACAAAGACAAGAGCTAGACACATTGTTTGCTTTCACCTAGCTTTTGAATGATTTGTGTAATGATGGTGAAGTTGTAAGAAACTAAATTTTTTTGCTTCTAGCATGAGAAGTAGAGAGAGAATTAATTATATTCCAATTATGTCCTTACTTGATGAGTTAGAATGATTTTTTTTTATTTTTATAATAATGTACATTTTAGTTATTTCAAAAAATAAATTTGAATTAGTTTTTTTAAATTTTTTATCTAAAAGCACTTCTCTTTACTTTTGTTAGCAAACAATCACAACTTTTAGAAGTTATTTGAAGCCACTTCTAACTTCTGAGAAGTGTTACCAAACAAGACCTAAAGTTGAATAAATATATTAATAATTGACAAATAATGATGAGTTTTATAATGTCTTTATCTAAGGGTAAATATGTTATTTAACGTATTTTTCAAGTATTCGTGAAAATCTCTAAAACGACATTTAGTTTGAAAATATGATTACCCTATTATTGTTTATTTGGTAATAGAGATGTTCAGCCATCTTTCCGTAACTCTCAACCTCATGCAAACCTTCTTTCATACGTGGCATCATGAGACTACTACAGATGTTTCAGCCCCACACCTTGAGCAATTCAGTCCTATACATGACGGGAATTATGCATCAAGAATCCTTGTGGAATGTGGTGCGTGGTAGATATAAAGGTGACCAAGGAGGGGGTGGATGGCAGTGTTCTTATAGAAATAAAGTTGTAGCATGTAGTTCGTCTCTAGATGCTGAAGTCTTAGCTCTCCGCTCTGCATTGTTATTTTGCATTCGTTATCATATATCTTTATCTGTTTTTCTCACAGATTGTACTAATCTTTTCAGATGGATTACTGATAACGCATGCATGGATAGCAGGTGCAGTTATGTTGTTAGTAATGTTTTGTTTTTTGTTAGAGCACTTTTTTTTTTTTTTTTTTGAATTTGTTGTCCAACTAAACGCTGACAAACTAGCATCTTTAAGTAAGGCATGTATTTTGAAACTTTGGGTATGTCCGGATCTTTGTAATGTTAATATTATCGGTTAATGAAGCTTCCTGCATTTCCAAAAACTATATTGAATCACCCATCACAATATATTTGCTAGGTAGCTAAATATCATAATTCCAATTGAGCTAATTAAATTAAAGAGTTCACAACTGGTTTGTTGCGCTACAACTGGTTGGAGGTGTTTCACATTTTTAGGCATATGAGGTTTGTTTCACATCTTAATCAAAAATTGGAATGGATCTTTTCTTTATTTTCCCGTTCCCTTGCAACAGGCACACATACATTGCATACTTGATGATGCTGTGGCTGTCACAAATATACTCAATTGCCTTGGTTAGGCCCAATCTGAAAGCACCCGTGCTCACCACTCTTCCTAGCGCATCAAACACGGGTAAAAGAGAATGATTTATAAAAATAACAAAAATTTATTCTCCGTGGAGAAATTTCTTTTGAAATAACTAATATAAATACAACAATGACACAAAACTTGTCAAACCGTTAAATTAATTCAATTTTGTTCGTCACCCGAGGATGAGCCCGGGGATGGCTAGGTCCTTGCCAACTCCAAAATGCAAAAACGCGGTATAATATTTATCAATTTATTCAAATATTACCCGCAATGTCGATGTCAAGCAATGAAAACATGCTACTTTAGTCAACTTAAAACCATATGATGGGTTCATTACTTCATTCATGTTGCAGGTTGGTTGGGAAAGATGGTGCGTACAAGTTGGGAAATTTATGACTGTCCTGTCTGAACTGAACAGAGCCTTGGTGTTAGGTCTAAAAATTAATCAGACATAAATGCATGAGACCACATGTTATACGCCCAATGCAAACTTTATTGTCACTCACATCAACTAAAAATCAACAAGGTTTCTCTTCAGACCTCACTCTCTTCTTCTACTTCTACAACACATCATCCATTGGTCACAATGTTGATTCTAACTGGTTGCAAGATCAATGAGCTGAAACTTTAAAGACAAATCTCAACAACTTTTATTCATTTATCATCATACCTTAAAGCACAAGTTCATTACATGCAGAGAAAATTTGGGGAAAACCCTCTTCCACTTGAATGAAAGTAACCCACACCAAAAAGAAGAAAAAAAAGATGAGGTGGATGGAATACAAGTTATCAAAGCCTCCCTGTTTTGTTCATGCATTCAGAAGGCTGAGGACTTCTGCCTCGGTGGGAAGAGCCGGAATTGCTCCCTTTTTCGTAGTTGTGATGGCTCCGCATGCATTTGCGAATTTCAGTACTTCCCTCAACTTAGCCTCGTTCTGTGTACAAACAAGAGTAAGCTCGTAATTTAGCAACATATCTTGGTATTCCAATGCCAACCATATAAACCCATCAAACAAGAAACTTGAATGAAGAATTAAAAGTTTGTAGTAGATCTTAATTGGCAGAACAAGTGACTTACTTCGAGTATGGAGCGGTCATCCACAAGCTTGCACAATAATGCCCCAATAAATGAATCACCAGCCCCGGTTGTGTCCACTGTTTTTACATGGAAAGCATCTACGGATCCATGGAAATCCTGTATTTGTAAAATCAAGTAACAAATAAGAAAATAAATCAGGGATTGAAGATAATGTCAATTCATCACAAGGAAGTCACTTGAAAATTGAGTTTAGCCATAAACATAATTGGCTATCCCAGCAGTAGTTGACAAAAGGCAAACATCATGTCTGGTGTGCCAACTTGAAGGCTTACATACCTCTCTTGAGTTATGAAAGCAACATATAAACAAATATAAAAATGCAGACTTCACTTATACCTTAGTTATAAAGACAAAAGACAAATGTGATTCCAACACCTACCCAACTTGCCAATTTTTTTATTCTAATTAGCAGTATATGACAACAGTGGAAGAGGTTTTGGTTGAAAATGTAAAGTCAGTTTTACCCAAATCTAAATTATTAAAAATAATTCATGATATGACAGATAATTCCAAAAGTATACTAACAAGACATACTAAAATGAAAAGTTAATAAAAAAGAAGACTAGCCACCATACTCTATTGCATCACTAATGATGATAGCCCCAGCCTACTTTATAGCTGTGTTAAATAAAACTAACTTTCCTCTACAAAACTAAGAGAGGAGTTTTCAAGAGTGAACCACTCTAACATAAAAGAAGAAACAGAATTCAAAGTTAGAGGTCACGCATCAGTAACAGTCCATTTGTTAAGGATAGCTTTCCAGTATAGCATATTAGCATATTGACACCAAGCTAAAATGACTTTTTACAAGATTCAAGGGACAGTTGAATCAACTAAAATTTAAATGGTGCCAACATTGAATTCAAGCCATGTAGTATAATAAAAACAAGAATCAGTGAACCTAACCAGAGAAACAAAATCATTTGGAAGAAGTAAAGCCAAGTAAACCAAATTTGATTTGCGGATTTAAAAATGCATAATAAAAAATCATGAAACAGATCGCAACAGCAATATTTTACCTAAAAACATTACTTGGGTCAAGATTTAACCAATTAGTGCAAAAGTTTTTGTTTAAAAAAATAATGCAGACTTAAAGACAAAAACAGGAAGATCATCCATCAATTCAATTCCCATTCCATTTCTAAAACTATGGACGGCTATCATGTTTGATCTCACTCAGTAGTCCTGGGCCAGTACCCTCATTCCCCAACAGACTTTCTGTCATGTTCCATACACTTACAAGGCATGAAACTAACATACATAAAAATAAAAATAAAAATTATCCACCAATTGTAGAATTAGAGCTAACAGTCAAATTAGAACATTAAGTTATAATATTGGTTGAATCAAAGTAGCAAAACCAGTTTACCTTGGTGTAGTATCTGCAACCCTTTTCGCCAAGGGTCACCAAGAGCAGTTTCAAATTCGGGTGCCACAATGACAACGCTGAAGCATCATCTATCTTGTCACTTCCAGTAAGAAATTCTAACTCAACATCACTGACTTTAATCACCTCTGCCTTCTCCCATATGCTCATGATCTGCTCACGTGCTTCCTCTGCTGATGGCCACAGCGGTAACCGGAGGTTGGGATCATAGGACAGCAGAGCCCCAGCCTCCTTCGCCACCTCCATAGCCTTCAAATGTGCCGATCTACATGGCTCCACAATCAAGCTTATCGATCCATAATGAAAAATTTTAGCCTGTACACAGAACAAAACATATATGAAACTCATTAATTGTGCAACATATGGGTAATTAGTTTTTTTCCCCACTTAAATGAGCTGGCATGCTGCACTCATTTTTAATGTAAAAAGAGTTTTTTTTTTTTCTAGATTTGTTTTTTTACAAGCATAAATAATCACATTCCATGTAAAAAAATGCCTTATAATGAAAAATACAGGAGCTTGGGGTACAAGCAACCACCATAATTAACGTCAAAATTCAATGGGATATTGAAAAAATAATTATCAAAACTGTAACTTTGTCACCAAACTAAGCAAAATAATCATGAATGAGATCTACGCAAAAAGTATCAGCAATATAAAATTGAGTATGACAAAAACCAAACTTATAAAAGGTCTCACTTTCACGTGACTTGTTAGGATCACAACTCGTTTGCTCATCGCTATCAGAGAGATACAAATAAGCTTAATAAATTACTATACACCAAAACGAAACCAAGTGCGTGCATGACCGTCAATTGCGTTAAAGATGATCGCGAGGGCGCGTGGTACAACAAGGTGCATGGCCAGTAAAAGTCAAAAGTTAAATAGTGTTGGAAAAAAAAATTGTACGTTAAAACTCCTCTCGCCGCTCTCGATAAACGCGCGAGTACCAAAACTCTCTCGCCACCAAACCCGGCTATCGATCTGAGCACGTGCGGCGCGCGGAGGCAATGAGCGCCGTAGGCAGAAACGACAACACTGTCACCGCTTTCGACACAAATTTTTTGGTTCAACCCAAAGGAAATAAATAAAATCTCCTGTTGATCCAAATAATTTTGGGGAGGTAGGTCCCTCCGGATTGGTGTATCTCGCCGATGTCACTAAAATCGCTAGATTTTGCACTATTTTTTTTCAATTTAATAGCCGATTTTCGGATTTCCAGGAAAAGAAAAAATCTTCTTATTGAAAGGAAATTAGATAAAATCTCGTATTGTGACTCCGAGATGCTGATCGCGAGAATCACGTGAGGTCACGTGCTGCGATCCGTATCAGGAAATTATAGAAATATACCAACTTCAGTGCAAGAGAGAGAAAGCTATTGACTTTCTAGAGAGAGAGAGAGGCCGAAATCCAGATCTACAAGCTACAATTACACATCTGATGGGGCCCAGTCTAGTCACCACAGACGTGGCCGGCTGAGCTGCCGGTGAGAGAAGCACCGTAACAGATTTGGCAATAGTATAGAGAAATTAAACAGAGCAACAGAAAGTTCCAGAGAGAGATCGTAACATACGGATCTAATGAGTTCCAGATTGAGCTCTTCGGGCTGGAGGAGCATGTCGGCGCTAGGGTTCCGGTAGAACATGAACTCGCG
>JAYMTA010002324.1:0-16828 GCA_036897625.1 Pelargonium cotyledonis | reverse complement strand
TTAAACAGTGAGTTCTAGATCAAGGGGGTGTTTTTTATGGAGATAAAAACTTATCTGGTCAACGTCAGTCAAACACGGTCAATGGTGGACAACAACACATCAAACAGTAGGAAATAAAAATTGATTCATTGATTATCAACTTAAGAGACATACCTGAATTCATACGTCAACTTTACCTCAACGTACGAATGAGCTCCATCTCATCAATTTTGAACAAATATATACATAAACAATCTAATTTGTACAAATAAACCTAAGTCATTGTCTCTGCTTGTTCCACCCTTAACTAAATGTGATGTAAAAATTAAAATGATTCAAATGATAATAATATTGTGAGTCATCATTCGACATAAAAATAATTGAAGTAATTCTAACCTTCAAGAATACAAATTCTGTCTCTAAAATCCATTCCAGACTATTAAAGAAAAAAAACTAATCTCTAGACTGCATTCTAGTTCGACGGATGGGACAAAATGATCCACTACAGCCATTTTTCTCACCCGCCAATTATCAATTTCATATTCGCCAATCCATTCTGGTCCGTTTTTATCAATTTCATATTTGTAAATCCATTCAAATAGTTGAATACTTCTTCCTGTTGCTTTATAATATATATATATATTTTAGCACACTGGATTATGAATTGCACAGAAAAGAATCCAGATACAGTGAATTAAATTCAGGTGGAAGTTTATTGTACTGACCCGTTTAAGGATAAACGAATATTTTAGACCTCCAAGAGAAAGCTTCCAGATTCTGTAGTTCGCTTCTCACTTTCTGTATGTAATTTCCCAAAGTATGTGCCTGCTCATTTATACCATCACTAGACATTGTATCTTCGACTAACTTGACTGCTGCCATTTGAGAGAGTTGAAAGTTTTCTCCTGCACGTTGCAATTTCCTCGCAGTTTCTTCATCACCAAGCATCACAAGGGCAACCAACAAAGATTTAAGCTCAAGCGTTGCTCCAGTGGTCAGAGACATGCCTTTCAAATGATCCACCAAAGCCATCTCCTCGTCAGGGCTTAAAATGGTTACAAGTAAATTTAACCATGAGTCACACAGAAGATAGCTGTAAAGTAGTGTAGCAAAAACGTAGAAACTTTGATACCCAAAATACCTGTTTGGACGGATTTTCCCACTTTTCTTCCCGCGCCTTATGGCCCTTGCTTTGCTTCCCACGCTTGTACTCATGGAGGCAGCAGAGCTCTTCCTTGTCCTGTTGATGAAACCAGGCAACCACTTGAAGCACAATGATTGATTTCACAACCATTTAGAATAACATGGTGTTGTATTTATCACCTTAGCCAGATATCAGAACCAGTACTAGTTCATGAAGATTGTCATATTTAAAAGGAACATAATAACTTTGTCACATAAGATTTGTAGCAATAAAAGGGTCAAGAAACAATGCAAAGTAAACTAAATACTCCCTCTGTCTCAAAATGAGTGTCTCTTTGTCTTGCATTTTTCTCCCAAAATGAGTGTCCTATTTCCTTTTCAAGAAGCTAGTTATGCATAAATTACCATGCCCATGAAAATAAAAGAGTAAATGTACAATATTAACTAATTTCTCCTTAATTTTACTCAAACTGGAAACCAAAACACTCATTTTGGGACAGGGGTATTCTGTTTTTTTTCCTTTACCTAGCACTTTGGGATTGGTTGGGCAGGTTAGCAGAAATTACTGGAAAGCATGCACCATTCTGAATCAGATTAATGTGATCATGCATGATATGCAGAAATCATTTGAGGAATTGCTTAATTTGAAGGGTAACCTAGAGCATTGCCCATAAGCTATGAAGAAATTGCTCGGCCTTAAGAATGATGAGAAAAAAACATCAGCATGTCTAGCCATAAAATATAATATATTAATGTGCCTTTAATAGGGAAATTATCCAAAATGATCTCTTGTAGTAACAATTAACAAAAAGGAAACAACTATCATCGAGGCAAGTGGCTTAAGGCTCTTGCTTCTCTAAAGGTCTCAGGTTTGAACCTCGGTTGTTACGCTTGCTTTAAGAAAAAAAAAAGGAAACAATGGTCGCCGTACAAACTAGAAGAAAATATTCCAGGAAGGTTGAACTAGTACAGGGTTTCATAAGCTAGGTAGAAATTTTAGTAGATGTGGGTATTGAAATAATGGATGAGAGAAAAAAAATCATGAAACATGAATCGAAATTGCTTCTATTGTGATCCAAAAATTATGCTGTAGTATCCTGAGGGTGAATAACTATAATCGCAACAAGCAGATCACTCGAAAAACTTCAGCGAGAGAGAGAAAGAGAGAGAGAAGGAATAGATAATTTTATACAACAGAAAAGAAAAAAAGAAACAACCTAATGATGTCCATAGATCCACAAAGAAAATCTAGCCAGTAGCCAGGCTTACAGAGTTACAAACACAGGCTGACAAGGATTCACTGATGTACAATAAGGACTGAAGAATGAAAATCATAACCCCTGCATAATCTTGAATGATAATAAAAAATAATGTCAAGCAAAGATCTAGATAAGAATAACCAATGATATAAGAATAAAAAACATACCCTGTGCTGTAAGCACTCATTCCACTGAAATTACTGCTAGCTTCTGAAGCCAAGTCAAAATCAAGATCATTCACCGATTGTTCTTCTGACTGGATCTTGGCCGCAAGAAGTAATCTTCTCTGTCGAACTGCTATATAGCGGGCCAAGTACTTCCCTACCTTCTCCGAGCCTTCCTCGTATTCATCATTCAGCATGCTTGCACATTCCAAGGATGCAATCTTGACTTCAGAGATTAAGTCCTCTCTCCTGCACATATAAGCAACCCTCAAAGCCTCTTCCCAGTCCCTCGCACTTATTAATAAGCCAACCCCATTGTTGACATCACCACAATACCCCAGAGCAATTTTAGCAGCTTCCCTTGGTTTACCAAGGGCTTGCATTTCTTCACACACCTCAGTGGCCAGCTGTGTTGTTTCATCTTTTCCCAATTTAATTAGACCTGCAACAGTCAACACTCCACTCCAATTACCACAAGCACGATATGCCTTCAAAGCTTTTTCCAAGCTGGAACAGCCCAAATACATTGTAGCAGCATCCTCAAAGCATTTTTCATCACTAAGATGATCTCCCCAGGCTTCAAGAACTTGTCTCCTCTTGGCAACATCAGTGATCAACTTAGCTCCAATTGGGAAAAGTTCAGGATTTTTCTTCATGAGGGTCATACAGTCTGCATAATGAGCATCTCCCGCAGAAACAATGTGCTTGAGGGCATTCTCATACCGATGCAGTCTAAGGTCAATATTATTGCACATTACGAGAGCTGGCATTTGCTCCAATTCTTGAAGAAACGGAAGAAACTCCTTGGGGTCTCGTTGAGAGTTTAATGCCACAATAGCAGCAAGGTTCAAATCATAAAGACCTAAAGCAGCTTCATAAACAGCATCAGGATCAGATAACCACAAGAGATGCTTAAGAGCTTCTTCAGCAGAAGGGAAAGAGTTTCTCCTTGAGTCATCTGAACCCAATAATTCCATTTCACGAATAACTTTTATTCTTTCCAAAGCTTCTTCGAGTGCTGGGGGATCAGTACGGGCTAGAGTAGTCAAAATGCAAAGCTCCCTTGCAGGACTTTCCGGTACTTGCTCCTCAAGAGCCTTCCTTATGGCAAGCAAGACTGAAGAAACCTTGTTGGTAACATCACATACTTTTAAATCACAGGCTTTCCCATCGGAATTTTCACCCAGGTGTGGTATAGCGAGGTATGTTTTATAAAGTGTCTCTGCAATGTTCTCATTCTTCATGGCACAAATGAACTCAGTAATGTAGCTCAAATTATTAACCTGCTTGACAAACTCGGATGCTGATTGAAGAAAGGCTAGCCAACCACAATGGTCAACAATGACATTGAAATCTATCCTATGCCGCTTCACCACGAATAGTGCATCTCTAAAGCGCTGCTGGACTAAAGCATTGACAATTGAGGAAATCACTAATTTTCTTGGGTAAACACATTCTAGATTTCCTCTGGTGGTTTGCAATATGACAGCAGCTTCTTCTCCATGCTAGACACCCACTATTTTAGCACCTCTTTCCCATATACTTATGAGGTTTTTATTTGCTTCTTTTCTTCTGTTAGTAACGGGAATAAAATTCTCATATTTTGTTTCTAATTCCCCGCACAATATATCAATGATATCTACGATACAGAGCAAATCCTGTTTAGTAGCAAGAACCAAATGTGTGATAACTTGATCTGCCAAATTAGAGTAAAAAGAGAAACTGCTGCAGCTATTGCATACCACCTTCCCAGTGACATGCAGACGACCAGTGTCATCAAGTCCAAATATTAAAGGTTTCAACTGTCCTTTGTCACCAACCCGAGCCACACTCATCCAGGGACAAGAAGATGAGAAACTCAAAACATCATGATTTGTAGCCCTTTCAGACATGTCCAGTTTTGATGTATACTCAATGACTTCAACATTGAATTCTTTTCCCTCAAGTTCATCCCATGTATCAGGTGCAGGGTGCTCTACAACACACAAACAACCATTTGACAAATATGCAGCTAAAGCATTTTTAGAATTTTGGGAATAGAAAGCAATATCTCGAACAGGACTAGGAAATTTTAAGCTAAACAAACACATGGGAGGGGGCATTAATGAAGAAGAAAGAGGAGTTATTAATATCTTGGAGTCATCTAAGACTAATGCTGTTGAATTCTGCATGACAGCTGTATTCCAGACAAAGTTGTAAATAGTGATTTGGCCCCCAAGAGTCCAACAAATTAACTGCAGTGGTTTTGTTGGATCCCACAAAAACCTCACTCCGTCCTTCCTTGAGTAGCGGATTTCATGTTTTTAGTACCAATGGTTGTTGTTAAATGACCAAATCTTTACAAAGTCAAATTGATCACATTTCACAACAGCTGCAAGGAGATCTGAACTGCAACAGCTGCCAGTTCATTAATGCTAAATGAACTTCTCTCTAAACCATTTCGCTCGAAGAAAACTATTGAGGGACCCGAATTCTCTGCTTTCTTGTCATAGATAGCAACAATTTTTGCTCCACTGGGCATCCAATCTAAAACTGCTCCCATAAAGGTCTTTGATTCTGAACTAGCATGTAACACCCCTGAATCTCGTTCCCAAACCTTAAGCTTTTTGTGTGAAGAAGAAGATCGCACATGCTACTTATTGTTGCAAAGTATTTTCCATCACCTCGCCAAGAAATGGGACTCTCGAACATGTTACCGGAACATAAAGCTGGTTCACCTGAAACCAGAGTAAAGCTAAAAAATTCATCTATACCAAGCAACAGAGAAAAAAAATGCATTTCCCATTCGTCGAGTGTGGCAGGACATGTTGACATTGCACTGCACCATGCAATGCTTCGTATCAAAAGAATGGCCCATAACTAAATTAACTATTCAAAACTTCTTAGAGAAACTCTCTAGGATGATCCTTTGACAAGGATAAACCACAAATTTTATTGGGACCTAAACAAATCACAAGTGCATAGATCATTTAAACCAATAAAAGTTATATTTGTATGTTCCGTGAGAATGTCACTGGCTGAAATGCTATTACCAAACTAAATGCACATCATGTGAAATCAAAATAACAGTGGTGAAAATAAGTTGAAGAATGGTGGGAAAAAGGTCCTTAGTCCTTACGTACGTCAACACCTTTAGGGAGATCCTCTAAAGCAGTCTCGTACAATAAATCCCAATCATGAGTCATTACCAGCATCTGTCCAATACCAGATATTACACAGAGCAGGTTGCCATCTGGACTAGGTGAAATGCACTTGACTCCACCCTCTACTTTACCCACAATTTCTGTAGCATTACTATCCAGAGTATGCAACAATAGAAGTCCAGTAGAAGTTCCCACTATCAATGATTCTTTCTCCATAAGATAATCAAAGGAAGTGATGAAGTCCCCAGGTTCCAAATCAATGGGATCGACTTGTGCAAATAATGAGGTTTTGCTCCATGCTCTTCCATTCTAGCACATGCATTAATTTGATGTCAGAAATATATCAAACTGCACATAATTCTTTGTATCCAATTATTTCATCAAGCATATAACAAGAACACCCATACTTCAAATTTATCTAAAACATTTCACCAGCACTGCCGTCATTTGTACAAACAAATGCTCTCACCCACTCTCATCCTCCGATTTAATTAACAAACCTAAGTCAACATGGTAGCCAAAAAAGCAACCAAAATCATAACCAGAGTACCAGACACTATTTGAAGTTGTGGCAACATTCAATTGAATCATGTCTACTACCTCCCAAACTCAGTGTTTCTATGTCACAGTGGAGATAGTTGTAAGTGCTAAGCAAGTAATTTTAAACCTCTCCAAACACAAATACTTCCCAAAAATGATTACACTATTCAAAACCTTCATAAAAAATCATATTAAATTATTAATCATGGTGTTCTTATTTCTCAGTTCAAACTGAACTCACGGAGGTGACACTGACATTTTTAAATGCTATACAGAAAAAGCAATCAATTATATTTACTGAACTGGACTGATTGATCCAAACAAAACCGTTCGCACAGAATTATTTCAGTAAACAGAGAGAAATGAAAAGCTTACTTACCTGGAAAGAATGAAGCTGCGTGGTGTAAATAAAATAAGCGGACGAAGCAAAGAACAAGCGGCTGCGCTCAATATCGAGCGCCAAGAACAGCACAATTTCTTCTTCTTCTCCCTTGGACTGCAACTCCAAATTCAATGAAACCTCACAGTAAAGCTTCAGATTCTTCATTTTCGATGGCTCGAAAGCAACGCAATCACACCTAAACCTAAATTGAGAGTGGTGCTGAAGCTTTCTCTTCAGCGACTGAGGCTTTTGTCTGTGGGTTTAAGAGTTAAGAAGTCTCGGCAACTTGGAGAAACTGAAGTAGACGAACTAGGAAGAAGACGGACGCTAAATAGTAGCTTAGATTAGAAACTGAAGAAGGCCCAATGGGCTCAGACCAGTGACCCGAACGGTTCTACGTGTGAAATATACATGTCACCCACCATCCTCTACTTCTCTTTCCATCCCAAAGTCTGTCTGCAAAACCCTACGTGTCCCCAAAACCCCAACTCCGAATCTTCACCGACCAAAATGTCCCGAGGACTCGACATGTCTCTCGACGACCTCATCAGGAACAGTAAACACTCCAGAGGCAGAGGTCGCGGTTTCCCTGGATCAGGACCTGCTCGCCGCTACCCTGATCGTCAATCTTTCCGATCGGCCCCATATCCAACCCAACAGGTATTTGGTTTCACCGAGCTTACTCCATTGTTTGGTTGTTGAGAAAATGAAGGAAAATGGTGGGGTTTTGAGCATTCTACTTGATTTCTTAGAAAATCCGTTTCAAATGAGCATTTGGGGTTTTATTCTGAACGAGTCCCACAAATTCATAGTTTCTTTCACATCATCAGCTACTAAGTTACAAGTTTGACTGTTAATTTCTTAGAGGTTAATGTTACATGTACACTTATTTATGTATTCCGAGTGAGTTTTTTTTTTTTTTTTCGTTGCAGAATTTTATGCAGCAAATGCCAATTCAGGTTCCGGGACCAATTCTGCAGCAGCAAATGATAGGGAATGGAGGATCTAACTCGGAGTCTGGCACGAAGCTATATGTATCGAACTTAGATTATGGTGTTTCTAATGAGGATGTTAAGGTACAAGTTTGCCGCTCTCAGTATATTCTCTTCAAATATTTATTTTTGTGTGTTCGGTGAGTCCACTTTTGGTATAGATATGTCTGTTGTTGGTTTACCAAGTCACTCTTTTAAGCATGTTAAGAGCTGTTTTCACTATAATTGAGAACAATAGTATGTGAAAAGGATTACTGGATGCAGTTTTTGTAGGCATCATCTCTTACATCACATGATGCCATGATTGAATTACCCTAGCTTCGTGTCTTATTTTCTGTTTGACATGTGCTCTATTCGGGATACCCTCATGGCTAAAGTTGAAAGGGTCGGAAGATGGCTTTGTAAAATATTGTTTCGTGTCCCATTGTCCTTCAAGATCCTTTAGGAGCTTATGTTGTTATTGTGATGGAGTTTGATTTACTACCATAACCCTAACAAGGTGCATCTAAACCTCAAATTGGGTTCACTAGGAGGCTCACTGGGCAATTGAGCTACTCAATAGGTTGTAGTAGCTCTTCCATTTTATAAACCCATAGGCCCCTTTCACCCCAGCCTATTAAAATTCGAACTCAAGATTTTCACTGTAGAAATCTAATTCTTGAACGATTAGGATGTCACCAAGGGGACCTAACCAATAAGTTGTAGTAGCTATTCCATTTTATAAACCCATAGGCCCCTTTCACCCCAACCTAATAAAATTCGAACTCAAGATTTTCATTGTAGAAATCTAATTCTTGAACGATTGTGATGTCACCAAGGGGACCTCACCAACCTTAATTTTGATGGCACGGTGATAAAGTAGTTAGCCTGATGCTCTTTGTCTTTGATCATGCTTATGTTTTTCAGTCACATAGGGATTAGGGACTAGTTTTTTTTTTTCAATCAGCAATTAAGTACTTTTCATTCAGGTTTACGAATGAACTTAATATGATATGTTCACTCCACAAGAAATATTCAAATTATGTTTCTGAATATTATTTTTCTAAGGTCATCTTCGGCTTGTGCTCTTTTTGTATGACAGTACTACCCGTGTGCTTATCGTGTTAATACATATGTGTTTGCATCCAGCTACAGAGGTGCCGATGGATTGCTATACATTCAGTTTGATAATGGCTTCTCTTTATATATCTTGTTTTTTCAGCCATTAATCATCTTTTTCTATGTACTTTGTTTCCCTTCATAGCTAAAGAACAAGTGGATAAAAAAACTCGTGCATAAATACACAAAATTCGTTTTGGACGAAGCAGGGGTAGTGGCGTTTTCCATGCGCTGGTGGTAGATTAGCAGTGATGAAGTATGGGTTAAGAGATAGCAACTATCCATGGTGTGAATGTTTGTGGTGGCAGAGTAGCAGCACTAATATGAAGATATAATGCTTGTAATGGATTAACTGATATTATCAACAAAATACTTATGAGAGTAAAATGGAGTCAATAGACTAAATTGCCGTATGTTGGCTTGTTAGACCTCAATGAATAATGTTTTGTTTCTATAGTTGAACTACAGCATCAAATGGCAAGAGATACACCATTAACATATATTAAGATCTTTTCAGGCTCTCTTCTCTGAGGTTGGTGAGTTGAAAAGATACTCAGTCCATTATGATAGGAGTGGAAGATCGAAGGTATGTGTGCTGGTTTAGGTAATCAGATTATCTTGAGAAAATTTTATGCATGTGACAGATCAATTATCTTTTTTAGGGGACAGCGGAAGTCATATTTTTGCGCCAAGCAGATGCTCTAGCAGCTATGAAAAGATACAATAATGTTCAGCTTGATGGAAAGCCAATGCAAATTGAACTTGTTGGAGTGAATCTTTTAACTCCTGCTCCTATGCCTATTGGAGATGGTATTTTGGGGAAGCCCAGGGTTCCTCCTAGGGCAGCCTTTAGAAGGTATCAAAGTTTTTTCTTGCACCATATGAGCTTATGTCATATCTATTGACAAAAACTTCCCTATACTATTATTGATGTTAGTTGAGGAGGCTTCTCGTTTTTCACATGTTTTTATTACTTCTGAGATGTCTCAAAGCAGCTCACCCTTGTGTTGTTGCATGTGCGTTTCTGTGAGGTCTCTGGTAAGAGTTTTGTAGCCAATTTTTGTGGTTATTATGGTTAGTTGATGATGCAAACTTGACCAATAGTGTTCCTAGTGTAACTTTTTTATACATGCCTTATGCTATTAGCCCTGATGATGAGCTCTGCCTGGACAATGTCAAGTTGAAACCAACAAATAATCTTACGGTTTTGATAAATACTTCTTGCAGTGCAACAAAATAAAAACAGGTAAAGGTAAGTGAAATTAATGCGGTGGAGGTAGCATATAGTCAAACTGATTATATTGGGAAAAGAAGCCAAAAGTTAGATTGATCTTTGACTGTTGCTTATGCTTGTGATAGGGTGCTATTGAAGAAAGTGTTTACTAGGCTAATTTTGGAATGTTTGCCTTCCATTGTTTTGCATCATTCTGCCAATTTTAATATGCGTAATTATTCCGATTCTGATGTTAACTAATAATAATGTTGGACACAGTGAGCAGGGAAGGGTTGGTTCCACGGGGCGGGGTCGCGGAAGGGGACATGACCGAGGGCAAGGCCAGTCTGAGAAGAAGGTGTCTGCACAAGATCTTGATGCTGACTTAGACAAATACCACCTGCAAGCTATGCAAATAAACTCAAGTTGAGGCTACAAGGTTGTTGCTGGACGTGTATTAGCTTATTTTGTCATGTTTATTTGATTGCTTTGAAGAAGCATCCCCACAACTTAATCATTGTGATTATCTGAATTTAAGCAACCTACTTATATTTAAACTAGCATTCCATTTTGTTAGTCTTCATTGTAGAATTCTCAAATTGAGTGTCAAAGTTATTTTGTATATTTATCACAAAAGGAGTTTTTTTTTTTTTTTTTGAAGAAAAAGAAGATTAAAGGACTTAATTATGCCTGTAGCCAATGAGATATTATAACATTACTAAAATCACTTGTATCCATCCTAGTGAACACCTCATTAGTGGCTTCGTCTAAGCCAAAAACTTATTAACTTAGATTCAACAATCTCTATATATACGAGATAAAATGGAGGTGAGTAGATGTATATATATAATATGTTATTTAGGTGCTCCTGAGTTTGTTACTTAACAGTTAACATGTTTATAAGAATATATTTTAAAACGAATAGAGTATGAGTTAGAATGTTGAATATTGATTTTACTTTATTCGGCCAACGTCATAAGATGGTGAAACAAGAAAACCTTTCCTCATCATAAATCAGAAGCCTGCCGGCTATGCCAAAGGTAAACTTCTCAACAGCAACTTTACAACAATCTATCAGTTGTAGTAAATAACAAAAGAAAATGCTTCAGAAAACAAAAATGAAAACAAAATTACACGTGTAGAGAGTTGAAGAAAATTGATGAATTGTATCGAGGGTAATAGAAAAACAACTGATGCCCTATCATTAACTATTATACAATTCTACGCAAAAATACAGAATACGGAGTTTGATCTCGCCGCAACCAAAATGATGATCCCTGAGTTAACAAACTCAAAACTCACATATAACCCAAGAATGGATAAAGAAGCCAGCATCACTATCACCCTCAGAGAGGCCATATTGAAAGAAAAAAAAGGCCAAGAGGATTTCAATCTGTACAAATATCGGATTCTCCAAAAGAGATGTCTGAGAAAGTCTTCTCTCTGCAAATGCAGCGCCTGCTGATGACTGTCTTCACACCAAAAAGGAAATGCACTAGTTAGAAAAATGGCAACATGACGGTCAATGATACCATGACAGAGTTTAGTGCATGATGAATTGGTGACTAACAAATTCATACTATAATTATTTGTATAATAAAAGGGATGGAAGAAAATGTATAAAATCACAATGAAAGAAAACATGAATAACGCCAATTTAATAATATTGGTGGCAGAATACCTGAAGTTATGTATAATCCTTTGCTATGCCAAGTCCGGTGGCAGACTTAAAGGCACCAATTAATCAGTCAAATAGCTTCAAAAAATTACCTCAACATCTCTCATCTGGATGCTTTTCATTAGTAAACCTCCAGATTCATAAGTTTCGCCACAAGAGTCTTCATTGACAATCCATCACGTTAATGTACAATTTCATTGAGACGTAAGAAACAGACCTCAAGACACCTCATCATTTTCAAAAAATCTTCATCCCAATGTCCACAGGCTTCTTTGACTTATCTTGGAGCATGCTAGCCAGCATAATCTAATATCTGAGCTCCCACAACCCAAATTACAATCTTTGTCATGGTCATATCTCATTAATATTTTTGCATACTGAAGTAACTTCACGATTAATCTCCAAAGACCATTTCGCATGCTTAAAAAAAAGCATATTCGAATTATGGGTGCTTTGAGTCTAGCCATACAAAGACCAAGAGAATAGTGATCAACATCAAGTTACCCAACATTGTAACAGTTCCAAGTCATGAACAGAATACTTCCACAGAGCTTATTCATCATATCAACCCGCTTCCGAGATCATTTGACAGCTGAAGTATGCCACGCATTTGAAGATATGGATTCTCCAACAGCTTTTCGTTGTTGCTCTACATGGCAGCAACAAAATGCAAATAATTCAGCAAAGATATAGCACTGTCTTTATATTCACAACATTGCTTAAGACAAAAGTTGGACTATCCGGATGAAATCAAATAGACCATGATAAATTAACAAAAAAATTCCTTGACGTGAGAGTATATTCAATGGTCACAATCCAGAGGTCTTTCCACTTCAAATAAGCCATTGGATGCAACAAAATCACTCAAGAGTTATATAATACATAAACATACGGCTAAAACAGAATGGAAACGAACATGCCAAACTGAATGAAATGTCTCGCTAGTAAATATCCAGAAAAAAGTCCTCACACTTAGGCTATCGTGGCAATTCAAAGACAAAAGTGTTTGATCTGCAGTTTGTTGAAACAGCACAAGGTTTACAAAGATTTGCAACATTATATGGAGAAATCCATTCAAACAATGTGATTCGCTTTATTAGTTCAAAAAGATTTTTTTTTTTAAACCCTACCATGCCCTCTAAGCATTCGTCATTGTTCTGCAATGCCAAAACTAGACTATACTCATTTATATCAATGCAGAACTGATATGATTATATATATATATTAAAACAAGAATTGTTCTTATACTGCCCGGGTTCCATGTGAGATTTCATGATGAAAAGTGGGAGAAGTTTGTACCTGCTGAGCTCTAAAAATAAGCTTCTGGAGCATGCTTTGGTACTTCTCCGGCTTTTCTGTCATCATTCTCTGCAAAATAAAAGCATGCATGAATTAGCAAAAAAATTGAAGTGCAGCTGCACAGACTAGCAGACACGCAGGTCCTGACCTTTAATAGGAAAGCTGAAGAGTAATACGCAACTCTCGAATCAGTGTCATCTAAGAGTTCCCTGGGAAAAAGGAAAAAAAAAAAAAAAAAGTGTTCAGTTTGTCAGTTCCAAACATTATTACATGGGAAGCAGATAAGCATGGACTAACCTAAAAAATTCTTCTCCTCCAACATCTTGAAAAGCAGCAGGATCTGCAGAACATTTTCCAATCAGAAGCAATAATAAGGTAGCTCGAATATCAGATGTTGCACCAGGAAGATTTCCTCTTCCTTTGCTGCCAACAGCAATGCCTAAAGCAATGTTGTCTGTTGCTGCACTAGCAAGCTGAATCAACGGCCAATAAAATAAAGCAGCAGGAACCCGTGCAACTAGTTGTCTTGGAACAATAGCCTGTCCTCGGAGAAGCAGAGCTGCCATTGAAGCCGTCTCATATATTGAGTGACTACTATTACAGTGACCACATTGACTATCAGTTTCTTCCATGGACTCATCTAACCAAAATTTGTCCTGCTGAGGTCCACGAACATCAGACTCAGTCCTCTTAATTCCATCTGCCCGAATGGCATTGCCATGCTGCATTCCATCTCCAAATGGTGTTGCAGTAGCAGGGAGAACTTTCAGGCATAATTGAGAGAATAATATGTCACACATCTGTTAATAAACATCAAAGAGATGTAAGTTAGACTACCAAATTCTATATCATGCTCATCACCAACTAATGTATCAAAATCTCATCATCACTCGAATATTAAAGTTGTGCTAATTGACAACAGTAGTGCAGATGTCCCTCTATGCTTGGTAATTATCTCCAAAATTAGACATATTAAAAGAGTAGTTATGTGTTTTGGAAAATTATAACTGAGTAGTAATCCATAATTATCTCCAAAATTAGACATATTAGGTGTTTGTTATCCCGATGCAGCTTGAGCAGTCCTTGTTTTTAATAAATAAGTAGTAACATTAAAAACAAGGAAAAAAAATTAGGAACACGGACTTAGAGTGATTTCCCTAAATTGAAAAATATAAATAAAAAAATAATAATGTTATGTCCAAAACAAGAACTTTCCAAGAAAAAAAAAACGTCCTCAGTCCAGTCCAGTGAACACCTCTAGTCGTAATAGGTTTTTCGCAACACTAAAACATATTAAGGACATGCCAATGTAGTAGGCATGTAGCTAATCAATTATGTAATATATCAGCTTAAAGAATTAAACCCTTCAATAAGAATTATCCTATGTGGGTAACATTTTTATGATCCCCTATCACATGCAAAAATATGGTGAACTGGTTTCCAAGTTGATAAAACAATATACCTTCAAGATATTGATAAGGTCTGTTTCATAGATTTTAGCCGCCAAGGACAAACCGCTGCTCATTAAATCAATCACTGCATTGGCTTTCTGAAGCCGACTATCTTCATGTTTCGGTCTCGAATCACTGTCACCTGACTGCTGCATTTCATGCTCATCTAACATAAACTTGCATCGCATTAGAAGCCTCATTAAAACAAAAAGGAAGCCCCATCTGATATAGTTGCTTTTTGACTTGAGAAGACCACACATAAGCCAAACAGGTAAAGGAACATCTGAAGAGATTGAATGTTCATGACCACCGGCATATGTAATTTGTTGCTGCAAGTTTCTAATATTTGACCATATACTTGAATCTTTTTTCTCACTAATTTCTGAGATAAGCAAATCGCTTAGCCAGATATACCCATTTCGACGATAGGCAAGTCTCTCCGAATGAAGAAGGGAATGTAATGTGACCCATGAAAGCTTCGCTTTCATACCAACACCACTTCTCAGAACTGCATCTTCAATGCTTTCGAAAAACTTGTATGATTGGGTCATATTTTTCATATAGGAGAACTCTTGGTCTAAATGAGTAAATGACCTTATTATTGTATCAAATTTCTCTGTTATATTCACCAACAGCTGCAAAGATAATGTGACATCAGAAATCCGCAGAGTTGATAATATATAGTAAACAAAGCTGTCTGAGCATACAGAATCCAAGAAATAGGACAATTTAACAAATTCAGAGAAAAAACACAACCTAATTGTATAAATTTTAAAACATAATGAAAATTCAGAGAGTGGAATTGCCTCAAGATTTTAGCTGATATGTTCAATGATGTCCCATTTACATGGCATTACATAAATAAATAATTATGACAAGAACTTGCAACCAGGATAGATTCGATATAATGTAGACCCAGTATATCGGGAAACCATACCAACTAGTACAGCTGAGCAATCGGGAAACCATACCAGCTGAGCAAATATGCATCAATCATTTTAATAGTATACAAGTTCATTCAAGAGAAATCACATTAATGTAAATATTGTATTCTTCGTGCATTCAAAACCCATTAGGACAAATCTTTTAGGGTCTTCATAGGAATCAAGGTCATCCATGGTATAATAATTCATGACTGTGTGCGTGTATTCCTCCATATATTCTTATACTTGATTAATGGTTGGAGTAAACATGAAAATACAAGATTGAGTTATTCCGTATATTGACATTCATGAAAATACAAGATTAAGCATTCCACAAAGTACACCTCGCATCTGGATGCAGAAAGGATAATGGCTCATGTTGTGACGACTAGGTTGTAATTCTTAAGTTTTTATTTTAAAATAGAAAAGGACAAATTGCACGTGTACTTACTAGTGAGAATTATATAATCAAAACATTACCTAGCACTTGAAATTCTGGAAAGTTAAGTAAATCCACCAAGTCAGTGTTCTCAGAGAAATACACATATACATCATATCACATAGGACACATGTCATGCTGATTTTTGAGATGTTACCATGTTTAGTCGTTCATTGTTGGGATATCTAGCCAATGCTGCAGCAACTGATCTTCCCAAAATATCCCCAATCCCTTCCACCCCTAGCTTAACAGAAATATAAAAAGCTTCTGGCGCATCCGCAAAAGCAAGGAGGGTAGCAAGAGGCTGAATCTCTTCATCACTGTACTCAGAGACTCCAGTAGCTATACATGCTTCATTTATTTGATGCAAAGCATAGTCAAATATCACCACATATAGATTTCTTCTTTCTTCTCTTGACTTTGCAAGTGAATACTGCATTACAAAAAAGATGATGAATACTGACTTCAACAGTTTGAAGAACTTTTGGTAATCAAGATAATATGGCTCTGGGTCATTACATTTCTAAAACAGTAATATCAGGGAAAGCTTTATGGTTTCTGTTCATTTTTCCTTACTTCAGTGGGTTGAGAATGCCCGAAAATTGGTTGATACTATGATTAAAATTGCAGGAAATGCACAGTTTAAGGAAATTACAGAAAAGAAACTTCCATCTCTAACATTTAAATGCTGTTTGAGTGCCCTATAGTAGATGTATTGGAAGAAGTTAGTTAGATAATCATGTCAGATTAATGCTTTTAAATATTGAATAACTGCATTGAAATAGTTGGATAGACCATTTAATAAGACTGTGGCTATATGCTGTAGCTTATGAAAATAATTTTTTAGCACAGTTAGGACACATAGAAGAACATACATGAAGATAAAAAGTAAGAATACCCCCATTCATTAGTATACTTTGAGATATATATTGAAAAACATACACTCTAAATTAGCTTAAACATCTGTACAGCCAAAGTGATGGCCTACATATGCACACAAGAGATAGTGCATCTCTGTAGCCTTCATTTTTTTCTTTTCTTTTCTTTTCTTTTTTTTTTCTTTTTTTTTTCATAGACAAAGCAAGTTTCATACTCTTTTCACAATTCATGGCTCACACATAAACA
>JAYMTA010002323.1:0-16832 GCA_036897625.1 Pelargonium cotyledonis | reverse complement strand
CAATTGTTGAATGCAGCTGCTGCAATTGCTGAATTTGCTTGACAAAATCCCACAATTTATGGGATGTTCTCATTTTGAGTGGGACCTAATCATTGACTAACAGAATCATGTGCCAGAACACATGAATAATAAGAGAGACGTTCTAAAATCAAACAAAAGGTGCAAAACAAAAAAAGAATGGAAAATAGAGAAATTAATCTGAAAGGTGAAGGCTGGGGAGGTGACTAAACCTGGTGGAGTACAATAGCGAGCATATACACAACATCGGACAAAGTATATTAAAATAAGGGAAAATTACATATGACACCCTATTTTGACGTTCTAAAACACTTAACTACAAAAATAAAATTTCATAACAGATGACTACCCCATGTTATACTCTCATCTGTAAATGTTAATATTTAACTGGAAAAAACGTTTTCAAAGTCATGTGATGATCACATGGCCATTTAATGAACTTTTAGTACCCATAATACCCTTTCTAAACTTAACAAAATTAAATCACCACTGTCCCATCTAAAAGCTTGCAACTCACCACATATGCAAAGCTTGAAGCCACAAAATCTGCAGGTTGAACCTACGAGGTACTTTTTTGTGCTACTTGTGAGATGAAGCAAATCCATTACATATAACAGCAAAAAAAAAATGAAATCCATCACTTTCAAATCTCATGTTCATACAAGCATGAATGCCAAAAAGTTGCAGCAAAACAAAAGCCCCACATGTGGGTTCACATAACAAACCTATATGTATCCATAATAACCAAATATTAAACAAACTTCACCAAATTTTAATGCACCAAATGCATTCAAAAGCTAACAAAAGATTTTCTAATAACTGTAGTGGAACTGACAATGAAAAAAAACTGTGTTTGGTTGAGTGTTGTTGTTTGCTGAAATCTTGACAGTGGTTTCAAGAGTTGGTTGACTAGTTGTGCTTCCTTGTCCATTTTCTCTTGTTTCATATCTCCTGAACCTTGCAACTTGAGCAAATCTGGACTTTTTCACCTCAACATTTTGTTTTTCTTTAGCTTCCACTCTTTTGTCAGTGCTTAGCCCAACAAAAGCATGCAAGAACCATGGTGAAAATGAAGTTTTGTGAAGATGAGAAATTCAATTATATGCAGATGTAAAACAACAAATTAATTCCTAGGTATTGTTCTATCCCATACCGTTTGATTTCTGCTTTCGTTTAGCTCAGTTTGAGCTATCCCAGCTGCTGGTACAAATGTTTTTATAGCTTGGTTATCTATGCTTGCAGGTTGAGAAAGGGTTCCCTGTTGTAAACAAATTAGTAGTATGGTTTCAACCCAAAAAATTAACAAAAAACAACTACATGAACACAAACAAGATAACAAGAGGTACCTGTTTTTCTATGATAGATGCTTTCAATTTTTTCCTCATGATTTCCATCTTTTGCCTTGTTGTTTTTGTGAAGGTGGGTTTCCAACCTTCCTTTGCAGTTGGCTGACTTGTTCCTTGTTGTTGTTGCTGCTCTCTTTCTTGCCTCTTCAGTTTTTGTATTTCTAATGCAGCTAATCTTTTCCTTTCACATATTTCTGCAGTTATGTCCGGCGTAGGAATGATGTTGACATCCTATGTAGGCTTTCTTCTCTTGGCTAATCGTTCAAGTGCAGCCACTCTTCTCTTTTCTATTTTCGCTTTGGTTGCATCATCAATTGGTTCATAAATTTTCTTTGTATTTGAGCTTCCTTCACCATCACTTACCTTCCTCCTTTTGGATTATTGAGAAATTGCTGCTTCCCTAACTTTTCTTAGCCGTTTCTTCCTTTCAGCAGGTGTTTCACCATCTTCCTTACCTCCTTTGCACGATCATGAATTGTGACCAGCTTTTCCACACCTTGAGCAAGTCTTTTGTTGATTGCTTTTCAATGCCTTGAATGGATTTTGCATCTCTTTCCTTTTCTCATTAACACCCTTTTTCCTTTTCATTCTTGGCCTTCCAGGAGGTCGATAGACTAAAGGAGGCAACGAACCAACTTTTCCACTTTCAAGCCAGTTATCCATACCAGGTATAGGATGAATCATACCTGCGTAATTTGCTCGAAAACTATCTATCGAGTAATAGGAATGGACATAATCTTCAGGGCTCTTTCTAATGAAGCCAATCGCAGCAACCCCATGTTTACAAGGGATCCCAATCAGTGCAGGTACAAGTCTTTTCCACCACATTAACAACATAAAATTCATTTCCCTCTGTCACCTCATAATGTCCATCACCTACTGGAATAACATAACAATTTCTTGATTTAGACTTGTTGTACTCCAAAGCTAATTGTATATCTGGATAGATTGGGCCTTTGTAATCTTTAAACATGTTTTTTCTTGTGTAAAACCTTCTCATTAGTTTCCTTCTTATGAATTCACATAGTGCAATAATAGGCTTATCCCTTCCCTCATTGATCCAACTGTTGAAGCATTAATTCTGCCAGGGAATTCACTTGAACTACACATTTAGCTGGAGATGAGAAAAAAGCTCTGCACCATCCTTGAGGGGGTTTCTCCAACATCCATTGATGGTTTTCTCGTACTTTTCAAGAGTAGTACACTTTGCCACCATCCATAACAGCTGATCCATTTCCTCACCTTTGAAAGTCAAAGACCAATTATCATACATGTGTTGCATACAGTATCTATGCTCCACCTTCTCAGGCATCTCAGCAAAATTTTCTACCAACCCCTGTCACAGATTGTACACCTCATTAGAGGCTGACACTCTAAGTAGAAAATAAATAAGTACTCTGTAGATTACAAAATACTAGAACATATTCATAACTGTATTAGTTCTACATGGTGTATTAGCTATGTACCTTTTGTTTGTCGGATATGAAGACCCAACCACGTTGTTCTAGGCCACCAAAGTCACTTAAGATCTCGTTTAGAAACCATCTCCAAGAGTCTTTATTTTCTTGTTCTACCACAGCGTAGCATAGTGGGAACATGTTATCATTAGCATCTCTGCCTACGGCACTTAATAATATCCCACCATGTCTGTTTTCGTTATCTTTATTTTCTTGTACAAAAATTTGAGTCTTTTGATGTTCCATGTCTGTTTTGGTGAATCGTAGTTTGACAATCACTTTCATTGTAGTCTAGTTGGTCAGGTGGATGAGAATTAAACGGATTATGATTATAATTATTTATATGTTGAAATAAATAAAGAGCATCATTAAACTAGTATTCTATTTTTCAAATTAGTTGGTCGTCCAATTCAACATACTAGTGAACTACCACATGTTATTAGTATACCAACTAGTATAATCTGACGACATAGTTGGCTGGTTAATTTAAATGCTCGGTCAACCATTCATATTCTTGATTTACTAATAAAACACCACAATCACTAACAACAAACATATCTACAAATTGGAGACATCCATTTTGGCAAGACTTAAGGAATAACGAATCAAAATTTCAACATTAGCCTACACGACAATTATGAAACACTCACTAGAATACATAATTGATCACTTTTTAAGTGTGACATAGAAGAATTCACATGTTTTAAACAAGTTAGTTGTAGATTGCATAGGAAAATATTATCAATGGAAATTCAATATAAAGTTGAATATGGTTGTTCTAAAGTGTTGTCCATTGACGAAGGTGATGATTATAAATGACCATGTCAACAACTAAACACTGAAACAATCGGGTGTCCTCCTTTTCTACGGTAACTCTAACCCACCTTCTTTGATTTAACTCTCTATTCTTCCTTTTTTTTTTCTTAATTGGCAATGTAAGAAGAAGGAGATAGGTGATTGTTTAATAAAAAATCTTTGACCTCTAATCCTTCGAGTCAAAAAAAAAAAAAAAAAAAACACGGTAGGAGGTGAAGTAGACTTAGCAAACAACCCCTTGGACTAGAAGAGTATTATTTTAAAAACAAAACATTAGCAATATTTTTTTAGAGAAAAATGAATATAAACCATGTTATTTTCGACTTAGTAAAAGCCAAATCAATCATGGCAATCTAAAGAATTTGTGGGAGCGGAGTGACCGCCTAGATCTATAAGTTTTAATGAGGCATTACTTTATTAATAGTAGTTTAACATAAACCAATTAATTTAAGGTTTAGAGAGTGTTTGAATTAGCTCATGAGCTGGTCAAACAAGCTCATGAGCACAAAATAGCTTTTAAAAGAGTTATTTTTTCAGCTCATGAGCAATTAAAAAAGAGTTATTTTGACCAAATAAAAGATATTTATATTCTTCTATCTTTCTTCTAAGGGTTAACTGCTTTTAGACCCCCTAGACTTGTTTTTATTTTAGAGTTGACCCTTATTTAAAGTTTTCACTTGTTTTTACTCTTGGATTGTAATTTTTTTAACTTTTTAGTTCTAATAACCTGAAATCACAGGTAACAACCGGACACGTCACCTTTCATTGCCACCTCACTCCGCCATGTCATATGTGCGTGCCACGTCAGCCAACCTCATATAAAACACCGAAACGTCATCGTATTAGATAAGGTCAAACCCAAAAAAATGCTCATCTGCACTTCGTTTTCTTCCTCTACTTCTGCCGGGAAGACCTGCTGTTCGTGCGGGACTACCACGTCAGCGATCGGATCGTGTTGGTGGGTCTGGTTCTACTTTGGGTTCTGACCGTGATTTTGGGCGGGGTTGAGTGAAATTTGGTGTTGGAATTGGGATTAGGGATCTGATCTGTGCGGTTCACGGAGCTTTGAGGAACCCGAAGGGCTTGCATCTTGACGAATCTAAAGCATTGTGCACGGGCGTTGCCGGGTCCCGGTCTTGATATGGGTCTGGGTCTGGGTTTTCTCACGGATACGATGTTCGTATTCAATCTCCCAAATAGACTCTTGGGTAGATGAAAGATCAGATCTTGGTCACAATGTGTTCGGTGAAATGTGTCACTGAGAATTGGGTTTTGTTGTTGGAGATAATGTGGTTAATTAGCCGTGTGATTAGTGTGAATTAGGTGGCAATTGTTTTTCTGAAACTATATAGTTTCAGCTTGTTGTGTGTATGTTTTCATGGGAGAGATTTGGTGTTGCCATGGCTTTTCTCTGTTGCAGAAACAAGGTTGATGAGACGTGGACGACACAAAAGTGAGACCACAATATTTTTTGTGTCTATATACTAGCAATGACAACTGATTTAAGCATCTTCTTCGGCTATTCGTGTTATTTTTATATATATTTCTTCAGTTTTTGCTCATCAGATTAATTATATTTTAGATCTTGAACCTTCTCTTTCTTCGATTTGTGTTCTTGCTTTCTCATCAGATGTATTTATAGTAGATTTGTTCTATCTGATTTGTTATCCGATATTTGTCTATGAAAAGGGCGAGAGGGTTGCGATGATTATAAAAATTCCTCCTTCTGAATGCTAATATCAGCTTGACAGACTACTGATTTAAGCAAAATCAAATTGCAAAATTTTTTTTTTTTTGGCGGATGACGTGGCACACACATGATGTGGCGGAGTGAGGTGGCAATGAGAGGTGACATGTCCAGTTGTTACCTGTGAATGCAAGTCATTAGGACTAAAAAGTTAAAAAATTAAAGTCTAATAGTGAAAACAAGTGAAAATTCTAAATAAGGGCTAACTCTAAAATAAAAACAAGTCTATGAGATCTAAAAATATTTAACCTTTCTTCTAATTACACTATATATTTATTGTATAATTCAATTTATTGGTTAACTTTAAAATTATTTTAGTTATTTGTTCTTTTTAACTAACATTAATTAAGTGTTACAATTTTCTATCAGTAATATTATCCAAATAGTTAAATTTTTCTTTTTAAAAATAGTTGAACCACAAAATTGCTTCTAATTTTTTCATGATAATGAAGTATTTCTGAGAAGTTAATTCATACACTCTCTTAGAGCATTTCCAATGGATGTTCTCAATTGCATGGGAACCTTAAAATGGACTTACTTTTTGAAAAAACCACTCATGTGTAGAAACATTTTAAAGGGTTGATCCCTCTTAACATGTCTTGTACCTCTTCTTATTTTAAATTTTTTTTATTTTACATTAGCTACTCACATACGGCCACATAATCCTTTAAATGAGACCAAAAAAATCAAAAAGTTTTTTAGTTGAATTTCTGTAATGTAGTATTTCCTCCGTCTCAAAATGAGTATTTTGTTTGTCTAAATTTTTTGTCCCAAAATGAATATCATGTTTATATTTTTAGTTTATTATATTATTGTTTTTCCCATGTTACCTTTATCATTTATGCACATGAGCAAATTTGCATATGGAGTGTAAGTGAGAAAGTGAGAGTAATATTGAAAACCCACTAAATTATTTAGTAATTCTTAATTTTTGTAAAAAATAGAAACAATACACTCATTTTGAGACGAATGAAGTATTTTTTTTGGTTTAGACTCTTGCTGATGTAGCATACAAGAATATAAAAATAATACAAACACTCAATTGAATCCATCCATTGTTGATGCTCCTAGATTTTTTTTTTTTTTTCTTTTGATAGAAATGCTAGTAGATTTCATATTTTTATATATTTTTTTTCAGATAGGAAATTTGAATCTCTGTCACATCTTCACATGCATATATTGAACAAAAAATTTAACAAATTCACAAGTCATACCAAACATACCAAATAAATTCTGAGTGAATTGACAAATGTCATTGAAATGTTTTGGCTTTATTTAACAAAATTAAATTAAATATAAAAATTAAAATAAATTAGCAATATAAAAAGCGTAGTAATCGGAGCAAATAGGCGACTCACTCACTCGTTCGCTGACTCGACTCAGTGAGTACTGAGATCACATTGTTATCATCGCCCTCACACTCCTCAGCCTCAACACTCTCTCCGCTTCGCCGGCAAATATGCAACCCCCCCAATCCCCTTCTCTCCGGCCGTTGCCGATCGATCCTCTCCGCAAATCCGCCTCCAATGCCTCCATTCTCAAGCCCTCCCGGAGGCTCTCCTTCCCCGTCGTCCGAGCCGCCTCCCCCACCGTCTCTGCGCCCAAGCGCGAGACCGACCCCAAGAAGCGCGTCGTCATCACCGGCATGGGCCTCGTCTCCGTCTTCGGCAACGACGTCGACACGTACTACGACAAGCTCCTCGCCGGCGAGAGCGGGATCAGCATTATCGACCGATTCGACGTCTCCAAACTCCCCACCAGGTTCGGCGGCCAGATCCGGGGGTTTAACTCCCAGGGCTACATCGACGGCAAGAACGATAGGCGTCTCGATGACTGCCTCCGGTACTGCATCGTCGCCGGCAAGAAGGCGCTCGAGGATGCTGATCTCGGTGGAGATTTGCTCTCTAAGGTCGCTAGCTTTTCTAAATCTTTTGTTGAAATGCCATTTTGCTTGCTGCTCTTTGTGGATTGGAAAGTTTTGTGGCTTTATCTGCTAATTGTGCTTAGAAATTAACTTGCATGGCACCTTGATTTGGATTTAGGAGTGTTCTGAATAAAATAGAGCTAATGTGGGACGGTATAGTGTGCGGTCTTGGCCTATATTTAGGATTTAGTGTTTGTTTATTTGTGTTTTTTGCCTTGTCCATAAGTTGATTCCAATTAAATTCCAAAATAATTGCTCTTTGGTTTTCAACACTAACACATACTTCGGATATACAAGTTGCTTAATCTCTGCTCACTGTGTTAATTCTTTTATTGTGTCTGTACCATATTTGAAGTCCAGTGACTGTATTTTGAAGGTTGGCTTTTTAACATGGGTCAAAGGATGGTTTGTGTAACTACCTTTTGTTTGAAACCCAATAATGTGGTGTTCTGGTATTAGTCTACTGTCTTCATTGATGCAACAACTTCAATTAAATAATCTTCTGTTGGGCACACTTTCTGCAATTCTGTTGTAAAATTGATTCCACACAACGTTCACATCATGTTCACTGCCTCATGTACTGCCTTATTGTAGACGAGTCTCAAGAATCTAAATTCATAGCTTCTCTTGTCTACATATGAAGCTCCTTTAGAGGTAGAAGACCTTGTTCTCACGAAAATTCTCATCTTTGCACCTAAGTAATTTCCACTCTTGAAATGATGAATGTGTTGTAGTTAAATATAGGTAATTGTCTTTTTGAAAGAAAAACTAATCTACCATTTCTTTCTTACAAGCATGTTTTTGTTTATGGTTGCATTTGATTGAATCCATGTGTTAATGCTTTGCTTCGTAATGATTTTTTACCCCTGTGGGGGCTAAAGGAAATTTCACTAAAATGATTGATTTTATGTTAATTGCAGATTGATAAAGAGAGAGGTGGTGTGCTTGTCGGAACGGGGATGGGTGGCCTTTCAGTATTTTCTGAGGGGGTTAAGAATCTAATAGAAAAAGGCCACAGAAAAATAACTCCGTTCTTTATTCCATATGCTATAACAAACATGGGGTCTGCCTTACTTGGTATTGAACTTGGTTTAATGGGTCCAAATTATTCAATTTCAACTGCGTGTGCTACCTCCAATTATTGTTTCTATGCTGCTGCAAATCATATCCGTCGAGGTGAAGCTGATTTGATGATTGCCGGTGGAACTGAAGCTGCAATAATTCCAATTGGATTAGGAGGTTTTGTTGCATGTAGAGCACTATCTCAGAGAAATGATGATCCACAGACAGCTTCAAGGCCATGGGACAAAGATCGAGATGGCTTTGTTATGGGTGAAGGTGCTGGAGTATTGGTAAAGTTTATGCTACAAGACACTTGTCTATTCTTGTTATTTATTTTCTTCTCTCAAGCACATTTTTTATATGTTGTTCCTAGCCTCCTGAGTATGAATTGACCTATCTGTATGTATTAACTTGTTTTTGGGTCAGGTAATGGAAAGCTTGGAACATGCAATGAAAAGAGGTGCACCAATAGTTGCTGAATACTTGGGAGGTGCTGTCAACTGTGATGCCTATCATATGACTGATCCAAGGGCTGATGGACTTGGTGTCTCTACATGCATTCAAAGTAGTCTTCAAGATGCTGGTGTCTCACCTGAGGAGGTTCTCTCTCTCTCTCTCTCTCTCTCTCTCTCTCTCTCTCTCTATTTAGCAATGATTATGCATACAATTTAGTGGTGTAGTGTTAATTAGAGTTGTATTACCAAATTAGCTATATATTCCCTTTGTCCCAAATGAGTGTCCATATTCCAATTTTGTGAAGATTAAGGATGAGTTAATTAGAGTTAGGTTTTCCCCCTCCATCTCAAACTCAATGAATTCTACCCAAATAGGATAGTGTTGGTAATACATGCATAACTTATTAAAAAAAGAAAAAAAAAAACAAATTGGACCCTCATTTTGGGATGGAGGGAGTGCTAAAGATGGAACACCAGAGCCCTGTAACAATGATGGGATGCTAATGTGATGATCAGGCTGACCTTAGATCCTCCATAAGTATCAATATTCATAGGTTAGTGCATATTAGTTATAGTTTCTAGTTTCTACAAATTATGTGCTTTTCAGGACTCTGCCATAACATACACTGTAATGGTGTGCTTGTGTGTGCTTGTTTGGCCTGGCCTTCTTTACCTGACAAAGAAATCTTCTTAATATAAGATGTAATAATCAAGTCAGTTAGTTGCAAAGACAAGAAACCCACAATTTGGATCATAATGTGGTTACAAAATAAGATGTAAAAAAAATATATATAAATAATTCCAGTAAAATGCTGTTATTATTTGGAGCTATTATGAATTGCTGATCCACTGTAAAACATACTCCGTTTTTTCTTCAAGATTTTGAGCTAGTATTTTCTGTCTATACCTGAACCTGAACTTATGGTTTCTTGCTACTATACTGAAAGTTATTAATTGATTTAGCTAATTAAACTATTATTGTTAATGTTTATTCAGGTTAATTACATAAACGCGCATGCCACTTCCACTCTTGCTGGTGATCTAGCTGAGGTAAATGCTATTAAAAAGGTATTTACTGACACTTCCGGGATCAAGATCAATGCTACCAAGGTAACCCCTCTCTCTCACAAACACAATCAAGATCAATGCAACCATTGTCCAGTTGGCTGATCAATGTATTCATGTTTTTCTGCAATTTTTGTTTCAGTCAATGATAGGCCATTGCCTTGGTGCTGCTGGGGGTTTGGAAGCCATCGCCACAGTGAAAGCTATTAACACAGGCTGGCTACATCCTACTATAAATCAATTTGTATGTGCTACTTCCTGGTTATCACCTCATTTTGGATAGACTCACTCATTCGAGTAGATACACATAGTCAACTTATGTTTATTCAAAACAACAAAATAATCTTATACATTATAAACGAGGCATACAAGTGAATACAAACCCCTTCTGTTTTTTTAACCATAGAGTCACTAAAAAATCAAGTATCTGAATCATGAGATTTTCAAGGAAAATCTTTTTGTTTGTATCCAAGAAAACTTGGGGATGGGGTAAAAGGAAATAATAATTTGAAATTCTCATTTCCTGTTCTTTTTATTTGACAACCAACCAAAGTACTTTTAGACATTAAGTTGGTACAGTAGTGTAGATTGTAACATCAGGCATATTAGTCACAATGATTGACAACGTTTCTTGAATGTAGAATGTGGAGCCTGCTGTTGAGTTTAACACTGTCGCAAATGAGAAGCAGCCTCATGAAGTGAATGTTGGTAAGATTCACCAAAAAGTTATCTTCCATCAAATTTGTTTCTAATATCCGTCAAGTGATAAGCTTTTACACGAAATGACTCAAACTTCATAATTTGTATGATTACAGCTATCTCAAACTCATTTGGATTTGGCGGACACAACTCGGTTGTGGCATTTTCTGCATTCAAGCCCTGATCATCAAGTTCGTTTCAAAAATCAGGTAATTGAACTAGTTGAAGATTGAGGCCGTTCCATCATGCTGCTACTAGGCACAACATATTCACTTCAACCCTCTTGTATTCTTATCTGTGTATCGATTTTTAGCTGAACCTTTAGTTTGAAAACTGTGAGCCATTTTCTACCGTTGTTTTTACTTTTTGTTTACATGTTTAGAATCATTGTTACCAATTGGACTCTAGTGAGACATTAGATCTTGTTCAATATTGAATTTTGTAATGTCTAGGGTAGCATCTGTCTAGGGTAGCATCAGAGCGCCTTTTTGTTGTGGGAAGAGGAGGGCTACCCTCAATTTGTAGCCTTTCTTGGACCAAAATGAAGGGGGGTTTTGCTTTTGAAATGCCTTTGTAACTCGTTGGATTTGGTTTCTAAGTGTTGGTTAATTCTTTTCACATATGCGACATTAACACTGAGATTGCATTTGAGTTACTCGCCCTCTCAAAATGAAGTCTTATTTGACATTTTGATTCGAAAATGTTTTTGAGATGCTACTTCATTCTGATGCTGGTGAGGGCTTATGGTCCACATACAAAAAAGTTTAGATGATTGAAGATTATATATTTTTGTAGTTTATAAATAACATGTTTTAAGGTTGGTGGAGAGTGGAGAGTGGAGAGTGGAGACTGGAGAGTTACGGTACAAGATTATCCAATTTTATTTATTGTGGGTGAAAATTTATGATCTCAATCAATAGCCTATTTTAAGGTTGGTGGACAGTAGTTTTATTTACTTGTATATATTGTTTGTCATAGTTATTATATCTAATGTTGTGTGAGAAAATAAGTCTTCTACTGAATAATCATGAGTGCTAAAAATTATAGAATTCAAACTAGTAATAATGTTTCATAATTGATGTGAAGATGATTATAAAATTCAGCATTTATCCACTCTACCACTTTTACGAGGATAGGTAAACATTTCATTAATTAAACAGTGATCATACACAGAACAAGTATCCATCGCTGTCGAATGAGTTACAATATTTGCAGATTAAAACCAAATGGAGAAATAAACCCCCACAAAACCCAAACCTATCCTATGATAATCATCCACCATCGTACCATATAGGCTACGCAATTTCAACCCTACCTCGAGGTTCGAAATGACTTTCTTCACATCGCTTTCAACCGCAACCCGCCTCCGTCCTAATGGTTTCAACTAAGAGAGAGCCTCTCTTAACCCCATGGCCTCCTCCATATCAATAGACCTCGCCTTCCCGTCCCACTTCCGGCAGCATCACCCAACACCCTCATGTTATTGTTACAAAGCACCCATCCTCCTCCGAATCCCGTCGTTCCAAAAACCGCCTCATCCACGTTTAGTTTAACCCCCTTCAACCGCCCTTCTCCCCGAACCCCTCCTTTGTCCTCGGATTACCGCCAACCCCGTCCTCTCCTTTGTACAGCAAGCTGCCAACTAGCCCTAATGTGTTTCCTCCGCCACCCGAAGCACCACCTCCGGCAATTGCACTATCGCACCCACACGACCATATTCTGCTGCCGCCAAAGCACCCAACCCCATGTACAACGCTAATGTTCGGCTCTCCCCTGCCATCCTCATTTCCACCACCTGTAACCAGTTCCACGCCGACGAGCACCCATGAGCCCAGCTTTCCAGCCTCACCTTACCACAAACTGACCGTGCCACCCCACACTAAAACAAACATTGGCCCAACGACTTCAACCCCTCTTTGCAAACCAGGCACCCCGCTTCCACATCCACTCCCTTAGCTCTTAGCCGACCGGTCACCAAAAGACAATTAGTGGTCGCCTTCCACCAAAAAAGCTTTACGTTCAGTTGCGCTGCCTCCCTCCACAGCCACCTCCAAATCTTCCTCTCCTTCGCCGGTACCACCTCCACCTTCATGTGCTTATAGGCACTCCTTAGTGAGTACTCACCCTTTTCCACCCATTGCCACCATTTTTCTGGCATCTTTACATAGCTTAAAGGCATAGTTAAAATCTCCTTATGAACCTCCTCTAGGAAAACATCCCGGAGTCGGGCTTCATTCTATTCGCCGCCCCATCTCACCATCATATCCGACACCACCGCCTCCTCCTCTATCACTCTCGGGTGGCAACCCACCATCTCCCATCTCTCCAGGCACCGCTCGTGATAAACACTCGTTAAAGTTCATCGCCCAATCTCCATCGGCTTCCTTTCACCACAATCTCCTTTGCCTCCATTATCGACTGCCATGTGTAGCTCGGGTTGCTACCTAGCTCAACGTCAACGAACGACCTAGTCGGGAAATACCGCCTGACTAAAGAGAGAGTTTGAGGCCGTCATCAACCTCCACCCTGCTTGCCTAGGAAGGCTACATTAAATTCACTCATACTCCGGAAACCCAAACCCCTTACATTCTTGCTCGAGCACATGCGAGACCACTCATTCCAATGTAACGCCCTTTGACCTTCTCGTTTCCACCCCCACCAATAGCCATTCAAAACCCTCTCGAGCTCTTCACACGTACCTTTGGAAAGCAAGTACACACTTATCAAGTAAGGAGGGAGGGCTTGGGAAACAGACTTCAACAAAACCTCTTTTCCCGCCGCCGAGAGTAGCTTCTTATTCTATCCACTCTACCACTTAGGTGTTGGTAATATAATGTTAAATATAACTTAAAATTTTAGTTAAATTAAAAACAAACAATAAACATTGAGAAAATAATAATAACAATAAGAGAGCAATGAGAATATCCAAATAAAAATTAGGTAAGACTAAGACACACACATACAAAACGACTGACACATAATTACAATTTGGGATCGAACATATCACTCATCTCCATAAATTTATCGGGGTAGACATATGTGAAATTTTATGGGATGTTAGTTATAGCTTAGGCTAAGACAAATAAAGACAAACTCATAGCAATATTTTATTCACTAAAAATAAAACCTGTGAAATAATCTATACGTATTATAAAAGCTGGAAAAAAAGGAGGTTTATAATGCGTGTTAGAGTGCCACCTCATCGATTTTACATTTTTGACACAAATTTTTGTTTAATTATAAATTAGCCCAATTCAATACGATAAAGGTAAGACAAAAAAAGGAAACATTAAAATTGCAATACAATTAGATAACTGATTATAACTATATTTTAACTGAAACAATTAGATAATTGATTATAACTATATTTTTATTGAAACAATTAGGCAATTAAATTTAATAAACCCTACAAAAATAAGGTAAGTAGCAATAAAAACATATAATATTTGAATTATAAATAGAAGATTATGCGTAGGATGTATTCACCCAATTTATTGTGTGCAACTAATCGTTATGTATGATCATTTTTCTTTTAATATTGATGTTGTTGGTTTGAATAATATTTCAATTCATAATTTTTTGTTTTGTCATATTGTAAATTATATTTATTTAGATCGAATGTTTTGCTTAAATAAAAGATCGAATTTTCTTTCTTGATATTTTTATCTATCAACAGTACATAGAATTTTTATTTGTAGATATTTAACTATAATTTTTACTGCATTTGATTAATGAGTAACTGTTTATATCTCTATGTGTGTGTATATATATAAGTGCACATGCAATTGTAATATTATCGCGAATAATTTATATGTAATTGTTTAAATGTAATTTGATTGTTATAATATTTTAATTATATAGTTTTGTAAAGTGTATTTTCAAATCCCGTGCAACGCACAGGGTAAAAACTAGTATATAATAAATTGACAATTAGAAAGCCAAAAAAAGTGTGTAAAAATAAAATAAAATAAACCGGTTCGAGAGTGAACCCAATTAAATATAACTTAATTTTTTGGTTAAATTAAAAACAAACAATAAACATTGGGACACTAATAATAACAATAAGAGAGCAATGAGAATATCCAAACACAAATTAGGTAAGACTAGGCCACACGCACACAAAACGACAGGCACATAATTACAATTTAGGATCGAACATATCACTCATCTTCCATAAATTTATCAGGGTAGTCATATGTGAAATTTTATGTGATGTTATTTTAGCTTAGACTAGGACAAATAAAGACAAACTCATAGCAATATGTTATTCACTAAAAAATAATAATGACAACAATACGATCACTCTTTTTAAAAACCTATGAAATAATATATAATAGGAGAAATTGTAGATGACTACCCTCAAGTATACACATTTTGCTTGTTGCCACCCTAAAGTATGTGTTGTAACTTTTTGCTATCCTAAACTATGCAGTCTAGTGTCCGTCTATAACTCCGTTGAAGGCATGTAAAAAAGACCAAAATACCCCTTATACAAGATTAGAAGCATAACAGTTAAGTTGGATAATTTCGTTGAAGTGTTGGTACATCAATGAATGACAAAGAAGCCTTTGAATTTGAATTGTTGATGTTCTGTTGGCCTATTTCTTCATTTTCAGTTCAATAATTTTTCTATTAACTCAGAACTACTAATTTGCACTATCAATTACACCAAATCAACATCAATTTATGGCAAATTTGTTCTTCCAAAACATTACAAAAGTTGGTAGCTCATCATTCACTGCTACCTACATCTTCTTGATTTAAAGATTACCTAACTACCCAACAACATATAAACCCAAACAATAATTGCATAAACTAAAATCAACTTCATTGTCTTGTAATAAGAGCATCTACAAGGCTGTTTAAAATCTTCAACTTCATATTCTGCTTTTGATTCAACACCATAATCAATCCCATGTTTGAACTTCATCTTCAACACAATGATCTCTTCCATTAATTGAAGATTTTGCTCTTCCAATTCTCCATAAATCTTCTCCATTTCATCTCATCAATCCATTCAAAATAATTACATTTGAATTTCACCTACACAAATACCAACGCAGAATTACAAACTGAACTCATAAAATATAAGATTCAAATCAGTTCAAAACTGAACTTTTAGGGTTCCAGAAGAAAAAAAATTCCAGATCTGTTTAGGGTTTTTAAACTTACACTGTAATTCCCACAACCAACAAACCTTCTTCCTGGGTTTTCTTTTGACCAAGAAGTTCGAATCAGAGCTGAAACTCCACACTTGAAAACTAACCCGCTATCACACTTACCTTTTCTCTTACTATCAGTCATGGCGTCAAAGAACCTTACCCAACAACTTCAAATCCAACGAAAACTTGTTAATTTCACAACTAGCAACGAAGCACCCCAATTTCAATTTCTAATCTAACCTAAGTTGATTCAGTTGAATAAAGAAGGTTGAAGGACAAAGTGGGTATTTTTAAAATATTTTGAACATGTGAGCAGCACATGATGAACTTAAATGGATTTTCCGTTAGACTTAACAGACAGACACTAGGCTGCATAGTTCAGGGTAGTAAAAAGTTATAACACATACTTTAGAGTGGCAACGAGGAAAAGGTGTACACTTGAGGGTGACGATCTGCAATTTCCCCTATATAATAAATTGACAATTAGAGAGACAAAAAAAGTATGTAAAAATAAAATAAAATAAACCGGTTGGAGAGTGAACCCAATTGGACCACTTCGGTACATTCCAGACCCAATCCGTTGGGTCCAAAAGAATTACAGCGTTTATTGAATTATCCAAGAGCTCTAAAGCCCATTAAGCCTCTGTCTTTATAAAATTTCAAGAAGGGTCTCATCACGTGACAACGGGACCTTCATCACGTGACTCCAACCATTTTCCCGCCAAAACTGAGCCGAGCCTTCTCAAATTCCCGCCAAATCCATAAACCTAGAGAGCGAACCAAAAAGGGTCACTCGCAGAGACTCGCTCTCACAACTCCACAGCGAGAGAGAGAGAGAGACCGAAACCGAATCAGTTGCAGAGAATCGCCGAGAAAATGGAGGTCACCGAAGAAGCCAGAGCAGCTCACAAGCGAGAGTTCCTTGATTTTTTGCAGCAAGATGTAAATTTCTCTATCTCTTTCCCTCTCATTTTTGTCTTCTCTTTCTCACTCCGTTTATTTGTAAATTAGGGCTACACGGAGGAGATAAAGGCCATGATCAATAACCAGCGCCGCCGCCTCATCGTCAACATTTCCGATC
>JAYMTA010002322.1:0-16834 GCA_036897625.1 Pelargonium cotyledonis | reverse complement strand
TGTGTAAATGGTGTTTTTTTTGGAGGATTTGGTTCAATCAATTGATTGATTCCCAAGTATATGAATTTTCCGGCGAGTTCATGAATTTTTCGGCGAGTTTATGAATTTTCTGCGGCGAGTTCATGAACTTTCCGACGAGGTTAGCTTGAAGAAGAAGAAGAAGAGTTAAAGTAAGGGCATTTTCGGGTTTTCAAAAAAAATTTAATAGTCATGTGCTAGTAACTTTTCCGTTAAATTTAACTGATAATACTGGATATGTATACTTTAGGGTATGAAAATAAAAAGAAATTGTAGCATAAACTAGGAAACTGTAATTACCTCATAATAAAATGAAAAGTTAAATAGTTCCAAACCCCTGAATTTTTGTTATGTTTTGGAGTTGGCTCTTGTTTAAAATTTTCGCTTGTTTTGATTTTTAAATTTTTCAATTTTTTTAATAAAACGTTGCTTACTTCACGTGTAGTCTCGTGAGACCTCCACACCTCATGAACCCCCTCTTGGGACCCCATAACTCATGAGTTTTCAATCGAGACATTCACATTTCATGAGTCCTCTCATGGGACGTCCCGTGGGGTTATCTCCTAAACTTGGCTCCTTGGTTCTCTCTTTGGTGACTATACATCATGGTTCCTCAAGTGGTGACATCATCATCACCTCATCCGAGACTTAACACCATGTAATGGTGGTCCCCGTCTCGACGTCTCTATATCATCACGATGCATGCATGATTGCATTATCATATCCCATTTTCAATAAGCAACACTCAATTACATAGGGCACATTGCCCTCTGATCATTGACTTCATGAGTAAAAGTATATGGTTCTACTTTGTGAAATCATTCACGTCATCAACATTTCCGTTCCATAGATTCTTTACTTATGCTCATTCTAAAAAAATGCATAAGTTGATCATTGTTTCACTGTGATGAAGATTTTTACTTGCTGGTTCGAGATGAAATCTTGAGCTCACACCATGTTGTTTGTCGGGCGCATATCACTATTCCAAAAATTCAAGTGAAACTCCAGTAAAAAAAAACTACAAGTGTGAAAACTCATCAAAATTTCTACAAAAACGATTCCATATACTTCGAGCATTCTAGTGTTCATTTAATCTCAGGTCAAAGAGACGCATCACATGTTAATTACTAATTAAATTTATTTATATTATACTTCAAATCGAGTATTGTAAACCAATTTGAGTTTCTACTTAGAAATAAACCAAGTAGTATTATATGAAACACCCATATCCCTGAATTTCTTGCATATAGCATTATCAACGTGGATTACCTAGAACTAGTCAAGAAACTTAAATGGAGATTATTTATGTGCTCATTATTGTATTTCAGATACCATAATTGTCTAATTTGAAATGTGAATATTTTGTGAGCTCCTAGTTTACAAAAGATATGTATAATGGTTGGCAGAGTACCAGCAAGAACTATCAACACAAGCCTTCATGTTCCAAGATAAAACAACCGAGCCAGAGCTGATCGTTGTGGCATTTCGAGGCACCGGACTGTTCGATGCAGATGCGTGGTGCACGGACGTCGACCTCTCCTGGTACGAGCTCCAAGGTGTCGGTAAGATCCACCGCGGCTTCATGAGAGCTCTTGGCCTGCAGGAGGCCAAAGGTTGGCCTAAGGAGATAGACCAAATCAGCAATGACAAACCGTATGCATACTACACAATCAGGCAAATGCTGAGGGACATTGTGGCTAAGAATGAGAAAGCAAAGTTTGTGGTCACAGGGCACAGCTTGGGCGGGGCATTGGCGATATTGTTTCTGGCTGTTCTGGCGATACACGAGGAGGAGACGTTGATGAACAGGTTGGAAGGAGTGTACACGTTCGGGCAGCCGAGGGTAGGGGACGAGCAGTTTGGAGAGTACATGAAGAAGAAGATGAAGAGGTACGGTGTGAGGTATTTGAGGTACGTTTACTGCAACGACATGGTCCCGAGATTGCCTTACGACGACAAGACCCTCTTGTTTAAACACTTTGGGACATGCCTTTACTACAACAGCTTCTACAAATGCAAGGTTAGCTAGCTACTGATCTCTACTTATCTATCTATCGATCTATGTATCGATCTATCTATATATTTCACATTCGAATCCACTCCAAATCTGATATGAATGCAGGCTATGGAGGAGGAACCGAATAAGAACTACTTCTCATTGTTTTGGGTCATTCCCAAGACCTTAAATGCAGTTTGGGAGCTGGCCAGAAGTTTCATCCTACCTTGTACTATGGGTTCCGACTACAAAGAAGATTGGTTTATGAAGCTTCTTAGGGTTATCGGGTTGGTCATTCCGGGATTATCAGCTCATTCTCCTCATGATTATGTTAACGCAACTCAATTGGGATCCTTACCCTTGAACTCCCAGCAGCCAGTTCAGTGTCAAGATGATCTTAAATCTGACTAACGAGATCAGGTGATGTATATGATCTACTTGTAATTGTATAGGATTTATTTGATTTAATGACAGAACATCGAATCTTGTAATTACACAATCAGATACCATCCTACATGACAAACTTTTCCACATGAACTAGAAATTCAGTAAGGTTGCCTATGCTGTCACTAGTAAATGAATAGCATCCTAGATCAACACTGTCCTTGAAATTAGTAACTGGATCATATACCATATATGATGCGTTCAAAATGTTGATCTTGAACACTCAAGTGACAATATATACAGTAAAACGTAGACAGTTTGAAAGATAATCGATACCTGCAAATTTAGACCGATCAGGGCAGATACAGATGACTGTAAAAGCATTAAAAAGCATGGCATGTAAAACAACCACTCAAGGAGCCCATTTGACGGGTTCTACGGAATGATACTATCTTATTGGAAGGCCTATCAGCTTCATGGGTCTGATTTGTTGTGACAGAGCTCCTCATTTTCTGGGCCTTCTTCTGAGCGGATCTCAGTTTGTTCATAATCTTATCCATGGAAGAAGATCTCTTCTTTTCCAGCTTCATCTGAAAAAGTAAAGAGGAAAATTTTCAATTCAGTATTGCTTGTGGCACAAAATGCTAATGCCCCCATTTTCGTGGAAATAGCTCTTCGATAACTAATTTTATATGTTGTAAGTTGTATGATCTATAACAATGATACCCTACAAGATAACATTTAAACAGAGTGAAAATGTTCAAAATTAAAAACTATATATGCCATAAGAAAGAACCTCTAGTTTTCGTATAGCAGCCTCAGCTTTTGCCTTCTGCAGGTTCTCCCATGCAATGATTTTAGCTTCCTCTCTATTTTCCCTGATAGGAGGCAAAATAAAAATAAATAAATATGCCTTATGCATATCAATATTTTTTTCAGCAACAAATAGTAATGTAGTATACCAGTGAAAGAAGGTTGGAAATTTGGCTTAGAACATGAAGGCCAAGATATAAATCAGGTTGCGAAGATCAAACAAAAGAGAAGAATTGATAAATACTTAGACTTATGTTTGAATATAAAGGCTGAGATATCATTTATCGACCTTCCTCAAAAACTAGACCAAATGAGAGACTCCAGTAGTATAATCTATTTCCTTATATATACACTACATATATCTGAGCTCCATTCACATCGAGTGCACTTGCTAATCGCAACCTTGAAATAATTCAAAATATTATAAATGTCTCATGCTAAAATAAATAACGTATTTTCTCATAGACTTATGTTTGAATATAAAGGCCAAGACATTATGCAGTTCTCGTGTATTTTCTAACATATCACAAATGTTTCATGCTAAAATCAAATACGTGTATTTTCCACCATAAGATGATTGCTAAATGGCAAGATTAAATAATCCATGATTCATGAAGAGAGCGAACAAAAACTGAGGGTAAACTTATGAGAAATAATTAGTTTCCTATCAGCTGTGACAAATATCATAGTGTTTGATCATGCTGGAGTTTTGTCATTATTTGTTCATCGCATAATCATTTATTCTCAAAAGTCTCTTTGATTTCAAAATTGTATTCTCTCACTTTCTATTAAACATAGGAGACAAAATGAAAGAAAATAGTGATACAATAGTAAAACAGACATACTTTGAAAGGCTCTTTGAGGTGTCTGTAATATTCCAAGCTGACGACTGGGTGTTTATTTCTCTCTGTTTCCAGTCATCGACATTCTCCCCCTTCACAGGCACTCGCGCTCTATGTTTCTTTGACCACCTTGTCACAGCGATCCTTTCATCCACTTGCACATCCCTGACTTCCAATTTTGAAGATGGGTCGCTCTGTAACTCCACAATGGATAAAACAGAAGGATTGGAAGCAGAGAAAGAAATCCTCCCTTTGGGAGAAGAGTTGGTGCTGCCCACTGGACTCATCTGGGTAGCCACGTCTCTTCGTGAAACAACACGGGAAACATTGGTTCCTACCTCCCTGGCCCTATCTATATGTTTGAGCAAATGAACGTGATTAGATAAAAATGCAACCCTATCTTTCAGACATGCGTAACATCCAAGTTTAGCACAGTTACATTACCTGCTTCTAATTTTCCCAACAAATACTACGCTAGTCTAGAATTAATACAACTTCTCGAAACTCATCCTCAAGACATGGAGACATCTAATTACAAAAAGAAAGTGATATACAGAAGCTGGATGTGGAATAGCATGAAAAGCAACAGTTATAACAAACAGTTAACTTACGGCTACGATGGTCGATGGTACATAATTTAAGGTATCAGTCAAAGTATTATGCAACTCTAGCTTAAACTTTAAAGGATAGCCTCATAATTATATGCTAATTCACCTGCTCTGCTCATATTCTTTCATGTTTGGCATGACTTCACCCAACTTTAAGAGACATGTATGATATGCAACTTTTCTGAGTCTAGTTTAATACAAGAATGCTAGATGCAAAGAAGATAGAATCAGTACCCAGTGAGTCTGGCAAAGACACTTGATTTGGCATCTCAGAGCAGCCATGAACACTAACTGAACGGGCCATGCAAGGCTCTATATAGGCTGGAAAGGCTCCACCACAGCCAACAGAACGAATTGTCAATCCGTCAGCAGCAATAACTCCAGCTGAAAATGGTGAACCAGCAATGGAATTTCCCATACTCACCCCATCAAACATAGGTACGACAGGGGACCACAATGAGTAGTATGCAATGCCTGGGGGGCCAAGTGGCCCACTTTTAGACTTTGGCCGTCTATGAGGTTGTGCTACTGAAGGCCTTGCACCACTATCTTCAGAAACCGGACTGCATATCCACCTCTCAGCATCTTCCCATTTGGAAGGAAGAGTTCTTCCATTATTGTAAGGCAATATAGCTGCAGTACTCAAGTTGTTCCTGCTTGCATTCATATGCAACGGTACTCGCTCCGAGCTCCAACCCTTCTGCATCCCAGCACTAGCCTGCCTATAGTAGGGTGTTGCTGGGCTAGGTAACGTACCTGACTTTCTAGCTGAAGCCGAGCTTTTTTTAATGGCTCCCAACCGCGGTGATGAAGCAGTTGCATTGTTCAGATCCAATGAAGCAGGCCGTCTCCTATCTGGCTTCTTCAATAAAGCTTCAGATCTGGATCTACAATCTTGGCACTCTATATAAAAAGGGCAATAGCTAAATTTCCAGCACACTATAAGCTTAAAGTTGAGTTTCTGTTCAGAGATTGCCCGGAACTAAAGGTACCTTTTAGAGCAACAGAGAAGGAGCTTCTGGCAGAATCTAGTGGCTCAACTGTATCTCCTTTGTTGCCTTCCTTTTGAACTTTGCATTATTGAGGGAACAAAGATAGTGAGTGAGTGAGTACGTGTGTAAGAGAGACTGAATTTGAAAACTGAAATTACAGAAATTTTTCTGTCCTTTCTTTGTTGTCCCTCACGTTCACTTTTCTGATGTACATTGTTAACCTATTACTGTACCTTTAGCTTTTTCTCCATTTCTGGAGATACGACTGTGCTTGATGCGCATTGTAGCATTGTTTGGATTCGGACTTGGTTCTAGATCTGGACCACTCGAACTCTCCTGCTCCTCATGTACTGCCAAATGCTGCAAAACAGGCACTTTGTTTTTCTTTTTAACCCTAAAAACTCCACAGAACATATCGAATTTCATTAACTACATTCCATCCTCTAAAGATAACTACAACACACAGAAAATCAAAGTCTGTTATCATCAATTTCTCACTCCACTCTCAAAATTTATGTGGTTCTCATTATTTTGGAAGCAAAAACCTCTCCGAAAATTAAGATTCTTAAAAGGAAACAGAGCTGATTTGAGTGAGAACCGAATTGGCATTAATCATAAAAGTGACGAAGATTGCACTCAAACAGAACAGAATCAGAAGTAAAGGCATGCAAATTCATAGAAAAATGCTGCATATATCACCACTTGTAGTAGAAACATATTGTAGTGATAAGACTCCAATTGTAAAACTGCATTCAGGGAATGAAATTACCAGAGAAAGATCAGAAGCAGGATGGTTTCGATCGTGAGTGAAGGAGCAGGGGTCGACATTGGCGGAAGCGGCGGAGAAGAGGGTGAAGTTGGAGTCGAGAGTGAAGAAGACGGAGTCGGGGCTGGCGTGGCGAGATGCGAAGGCGGATGTGGCAGAGCTGTGATCGAGAAACCCTAGCTCCTGCATTGCCGATTCTTCTTCTTCTTCAGAAGATGCTTAGCTTATCTGGGGAGTGTGCGTGTAAATGGCGGGTGCGCAACAAGAATTGTTATTTTCATTTTATGTCAGAATCTGAGTGGCTTCAGGCACACGCTGTTTCTTTGTTTATTTACTTATTTATTTACTACTACTCTGTCCTCTCAGTGTTATTATTCATGTTACGGACTCTTAACTTTTGTTCACTTTATTTGAGAACAATATATATATATATATATATTGTTGACTTAGTATATAAATAATACTGTAATATTTATCTTTGGTTGGAGAAGTAATATTATACTCTCTCTGTCTGTCGAGTGTCTTGTTTCAATTTTTTTTTTGCAAAAATTAAGAGTTATAAGATAATTAAGTGTGTTTTTAATATAATCCTCACTTTCTTCATGTGCACTCATGTGCAAATTTGTCTATGTGCATAAGTGATAAGGGTAATATGGGAAGAACACTAATATCATAACATAAAAATAGAAACATGACACTTATTTTGAAAAAAAAAATTAGACAAACAAAACACTTAATGTGGGACGGAGGGAGTAGTATTTAGTAGTGGTGTAGTCATAGGAAAGCATCAAGTATGGGATCATAATAATGTTGCACACATGATGTCCCAGAGGAAGTGGCCATCCTTGTGGCTTCTGTGATGTGGTCTTCCATTTACTAATGCATCTTTGGCCTACACAAGCCATGATATTCAACCATTCTCTTCCGTCCTTTTTTTTTTATGCATATAGTTTTCATTTTTATTGTGCTTTTCAAAGTAGCATGGCTACATATTTGGAAGTGATCTCTACTAGTAAGAAAGCGAGTTCTAGCTTAAATAGCAAGTTAAGTTGTTGTTAAAGTTTGTTGAGCGGCAACATAGTTTTGTAGCAGCCTTTTTCGGTAGACATTGTATTACTCCTGTTTTTTGGTGTGGGGTAATTTTATTGGTGCCAATCTTAGTCAGAAATTCGACTTCGTTTAGAATCTGCGAACGAATTCGACTTTGTTTCGAATCCACAAGCAACTATTATTGATTTTTATTCTGATTAATTTGTGTTTTATTTAGTTATATGTTATTCATATTCATATTCAAATTCAAATTTTGCTCAACAATTTTTTTGTTATTGTCAATGTTTAGGATTTTTTTACTATTGAGATAGATGAAAAACAAAGAAAAGACAACAAGAACAAAAGAAAGAAGAATTTTCAATGTGTAAGTATAAATAGTGATTGTGCGTAATTTTATGTGTATTTAATAAAATTATGTAATTGAGTGTGATAATATGTGTACATTTATAAAATATGATTAATTTTATATGAAAAATAATTATTATGTTTATTTTTCATTTCACGTGCGCTGCACGGGATGTAAACCTGCTTTCCAATAACAAGTAAATCTCTAAATTGTATACGGATACAACTTCTGAACCACACAAGACATTCAATGATTTGGTTACAACAAGTAATTCAAAACAACTGTGAGCTTTAAATACACAAGTCAGTGTGTAGATATGTCTTTTTTACCCCCACCCGTGACCTGAACTCACCTGCAAATCTCTTGAATTTTCTCATCAAATCGTCCCTACCCTGCAATTCACCAAACGCTCCTCTGCCTGTGGGTTCCAGTTTGTCCACCCAACAATCATCACTATTTAGTAACAATATGACAGAGCACAAGGATCCACATCCAACCACGTCGCACCCGATCCCGCACCATACCAGTACTCATTCTTCAAATAAACACACCAAAAATGACATTTAGTCTACACATATAATGCAAATCACCTACTTGTTTGCGTAGTAAGTGCACCCGAACTGCACAGCATTAGTGCGCTGCTGTGCCATTATGTTGCTGCTGGTGGCCCTCTCTCCAGTTGTACCACCTAACTTTAATGAGGTACACAATCAAAGAAGGTGCCAATTCAGATATGCAAAGCAAGTAATCAACCAAGAAAAGCCAATTGGGTCATACATTGAAACTGGCCACGCCTTTTTTCAAGCATTCAGCATGAGCACAACTAATTGTAGTCTTCAACATGTATAATTTTCTATTTATGAAGTCTACCTAACAAGTATACAAGATAAAGAGACGCCGACAAGGATAGCCATTCCACAATACAGCATCCAAAGATACAATAATAGCTTATATAGATAGTTTACATAACTGTATATGAGATCAAACCATACCCACTGCTTGGAAAGTCACGAGTCGCATCAACAGATGCTCAGCATCCACGAGAATAATATCTTGACTCCTTTCCACGCTCACCGAACACGAACTACGCTGATTATTGTTGTCCATCTTGAGTATCGTTGAAGTAAGCAGTTATTGCCTTCAGCTTACCATTTAAATAGTTTTTCTCTACCTGATACCAGAAACATTGTAGGCATAACCAGTTTGTAAGACTTGCATTGGGAATTAACCAACTTTTCAATGTAGTAATAATAATAAATTGTAAATTATAATACATATCATTAAAACGAAGGTGGGGCCGCACTGTAAGGAGAATAAGACCACCATGGACTAAGAGGGGAAAAACAAGCAAACCTTTTCTAGATTTAAATAAAAGCCTCTGAAATAGAGACAAAAGTTATAAATACCCTATAAGCATGTGACTTCCCTTAGATGGTGCAAGAATAATGCATGCAGTATTAGGTGAGGAGTTACCATAGAATTTTGCTACTTCCTCGTACTTTTACAATTTTAGAGTCTCACTACGTGTGAAAACTGCAATTTCATGCTACAAACCTTCAAAGCATAGTTATTTTCAAGATCTATTGCAAAGTGTTGATTCACAACTTTTTGTAATAACTACTACTTAAAACTCATTCTAGATACAAACAAAGCATAGAATCCACTCTTAAAAAGCAATATCTTGCGTGATATCTTGTGACACATATATAGGACATGCCTAGTGTGAATCGTGATATCTTGTGGAAATTGGAATTATAGGTAGTAAGGTAGATACTAGATGGTCAAAACTAAAATTAAACTAGTTCATAAAAAATCCAAGAAAACATTGTTTTGAAGGATGGGCTCCACTCCAAGGGCTGGAACATTTCTCATATAAATGCATCTTTTAGCACTGTGGCATAACATAAGAAGCTCCAAGCATTGCTTATAAACACAACACTCTTAAGTTCATGACCATGAAGAGTAAACGGTGGTGCTACAGTATTTTCTAGCAATATCAACCAGATAATAAGCAGTCAGGATAAATAATATTTCAAAGAATACCTCTAATGACCAAGGAGGCTGCACAGAAAGAGACAACTCAGCCAATTGGTTGATGTCAATGTTTCTAGGGAGAAACATGACAATTTTGGAGGCCATTCTTTTTGCAGTATTGAATAGAAAAAGCCTGCACAAGTACATACCAGAGAAGCATGCAGTTAAAAAGATCATAGAAGCAGGCACAGAAGAAAATGGCAATTAGATATCAGTTCATCCCCAAATATAAGAGAACAAACCCATCATGTGGCTGAAGCATTGTCATAATGTCATATCTGTTTTCTTTAGCATAATCAGGTCCTCCCCAAGGAGGTGACAAAAACACTGTGTCAGCCTGCAGCTCCAATAGCAAAAAGGTGAAATAAGATAATGTAACAGAAAATGAATGCTGCTACAGAAAGTTGAAAAAATAACACAGCCGTGGAAGGCATTAGAAGACAACTAGTTTGAACTCTGATAAGAACACCAGTCTTTAAGACCATAAAATGAAAGAGGTGATACTTAACATAATTTTGTAAGACCTAGGGGTGAAGCCCGATCCAGCACGTAATGGGCCACCAATACTAACGAAAACACATAACATGGTTAAAAGTTTACTAGGACAGAATTCCTTTTTGAAGTGCAATTTAGGTGGGAATTAAATTCATATATATACATACTGTGCCTATCATCAATAACAAAGCTTAGCAAATTGTGTTAAGACAACTGAACCATTCCATATTAGCAATGTTATCATTTGACTAGGGCATGTTCAGGTTTCAATACACTAATGACTAACCATTTCTTATCAATAATCACTTTACTTTATCTAGGTTTATAATCACCATATCTTTCTCTACTTTGCCAGTACTTTAAACAAGAGGTTGTGTTGCATGAAATTCGGTAAAAGTGCAAGCCACAAATATGTGTTCAGGCATCAAATTCATCTAAAACCCATATATCTATACGCAATCAAAATTAAGGAATCTTAATCTACTAAGGTTAAACAAGTCAGTCATCATCCTTGATAATGTCCTTTTAAAGTAATCCAAGTTCCCAGCTACACTTGTCACAACTCACTCCACCGTTTACGCCTGACTATTACAGAGACAAGAAATGAAACAAAATACCATTTTCCACAAACAGAACCTTAATCTTGATATATCTTTCTCCCATCATGGCACCTATACACTTCGAATGATTTCCTTATGCCTTAACTTCCATTTCATCACCTTTTTTTGCATTGAAGAAAAATATGCAATGAGTTTACAGGGCAACTAGGTAAAAGTGTAACACCTTTGTTTCTCCTTGTAACCTTCTCTTTTCTATGTTCTGGTTCAGATACTCATTGTATTAATGTCTTCAATGGAACTGGACTAAAATTAAGAAGGTTCTACTAATGTCCTTAATAGAAAAAATCATTACTGAGTAATGTAATAAAAATTTAACTTTGTAAAAGCTGAAGTTGCTAGAGCAGACAGAGTGGGAAGGGAAATTATACTCCATTAGCTTCACTAAAATTAAACCAGTCCTCTTCAATTCTTGTAAACTTTATGAATGTCAATGAGTATGCAGAATGGAGCTCAGTGATTTCTATTTCCTTTTCAACCTTACAACATTCTTTATCATTATTGAAAGAAAGAAAGAAAAAAGTGGAGGAAAATATAAAATGAAGCATTGCAGTTTAATGACAAATAATTCTTGACAATTTGTGACAAAACATTAAAAATACCTTCAATTTTGACGCCAAAAAGAAACTGTCACCCACAATGAAATCTATCCGGTCATCAACACCATATATGGTAGCATTATGATGTGCATAATCAATCTTTGTAGGGTCAATATCAATTGCAATAACATGACTGCTCCTGAAATATCACATAACGCAACAACTCAGCACAAATAATATTGGTAAAAGAAAAAAGCAAAAGACTCCCTCATCTTAAGCACATGCATGACATGAATAGTTCAAACTTTGCAGCATTACCCCTCTTTGCCACATCAATTGATCAATACCCAAAGTACAACATAATTTTTTTGGTACACTAGAACTGATTCATTATGCAGTAACTAATTTCATCAATTTGAACTGGAATGCTCTAAACAAAATCATTAACTTGCCGATTACAAGCACAGAAATAGTTTCGGTAAATTGTTAACGTGCAGTCAATTGATTCAACCCACAACCAATCATAGAAGTTACAGATGTATGACAGGTCAGTGATTTCAAATTGAAAATCTCATTGCATAAAATAAACAAAAACCATGTAAAAACCTATTATAAGGACAGACTCTGACAAAGATTCAGAAAATACACAACAATTCAACATTAAAAGGATAGGTCAAGATAGGATCTCACATACTCACAAGATTCACAACATATTTGGAAAGTGACTTGGTTGTTTTTGTAACAGGATGAAGAGATTGAGGGGAGTGTTAGAAATAGGATTGGAATGTGGCGGTTGAAGTCGGGGTTTTTCTATTCTATAAGAATCCTCTAAAACAGAAAGAGAAGTATGATAGGTTAGTTATATGACCTTCTATATCGTACGACATAGAAAGTTAGGCTCCAAAGAATCTCAAACGCAATAAGATTAGGGTAGCGATATGAAAATGCTTTGGCTTCGTGAATCGTGATAACACTAGAAATGATCAGATTACATGAAGCTATTCAACTAAGAGTTGGATTTGTATTAGTTGAAGATAAGATGAGGAAAAAACACCTGAAACGGTAAGGACATGTGCATCATAAAGAGCTTAGTCGCCCCATGAGGAGAGAATTCATTTAGAGAAACTAAAATGCACAAATTAACATAGAAAGAAGTAAAAATAAAAGATATGATAATGTATGACTTAAACATAGGAGATAACATTAAATAGGACAAAGTGGAACAGGATAATGCAAAGAGATCTCAATGAGTGTGCTACATAATTGTTGTAACGATTGAGTTATTAACACATTACTTGATAGAACAAATGTATCGAAATGGGATAATAAAGAATTCACCTTTGTGCAAATTGGATAGCATTGCCCCCAACTCCAGTAAAACAGTCAATTACCACACCATTGCCACAACGAAATGCATGGTGCCTTGCTATTGGCTCTGGGGTGACAGAAAACCATCCTTCCTCGTCCATTTTGATGCCATCATCATATCTGGAGAACAAAGAGTATCTTTGACCCCAATATTTGCAAATACTTGCAGAGCATTCTTCGAGAACAACTTGAAAATCGAGCTCTGAGAAAAGTGGGTCATCAAAAGGGAGTTATATGATTACAGTGTCTAACACGTCTAGGAAAACATGAATAGCTATAAACAACAGAAACCTTATCAATGGCATTACCCAATTGTATCAAAAAAGAGAAGATAGAGACGTAATAGATGAATTGTGAGTATTTATACAAGGAACAACGAGTGGAACATTAAGATATAATAAAACAAGAAACTTTCCTACTGTCCAATTAGGTTTACTTTCCCTGACAACCATACAGTTCAGTTGTATGCAAACACCAAACCTTAGAACCGATTAGGTCACATCATATGAATTCAATCATGAGATAATTCGCAAAGCAGTATAAGATAGTAGTACTACTAAAGACAAAAAAATAGATAAAGATAAAGTAAAATTAAGTGGTAACTGGTAACCTTCATTATCATTTGAAAATTTCCTCCGTGCCCAATTTCTTCTTGCTTTCTTTTTGTGTTTTGTCATTGTGAATTCATGCCGAGTATCAAATTGATCAGTTGCAGTGTCCTCATTCCTTAGATGCACAATACTATTACCCTCAGAAATAGCTCCATTATGAGCATTCATCACGCTGCAAACCACACTAGATGTTAGAGAGCTGCATCTGGCATATATGTTGTCCTAAGGAATCACAATAGTAAGCCAAAATAGATAGGGTAAAAGGCAAACAAATTCTAACTGCTATCCTTTTGGTTCCTTTTTCCGCGGCTAAAACAACAAATTTTGATAAAAGACGAAAAATAATTTTTCTAATATCTAACAAAAGCAAAGTGAGAGGAGAGAGACAGACAAAAACAAAATTGGGCCAGCCAGGTATAGTATGAGTTTCGAAATTCTACTGTTTAGTAAACTAGAAAAACTTTTAGTAATCCTATTGTTAAAATAAAGATATCACTAAACTGGTACCAAAAATGGGCTCAGAGGATATCTAGTTTGAATATCAGACCAAAACGTAACCGAATTACAGACACTTGTTAGAAGAGAATTCAAAACTTTGTGCCAAGAGAAATACCTGTTGATATAATCTTCACTCTCTGAGTACAAGCGTAATGTAGACTCATCATTGCACACTCCATTGATCTCAAAAACTTCATCTGAATGCTCAGGAGTCCCAGTAATAATAGGTAATGTCATATCAGACACACAATTGTCAGCAGCAGGTACACTTCCAACTGAGAGCTCAGCTGCTGGCTGACCCACCAAATTGTGATCATTGGTGCATTCCTCAAACGAGACACTTATATTTTGCAACTCATGCAAATCAGCTGCTTCTGTGTTCAGACCAGAAGCAATAGGGGAAATATTCATTTCTGTCATAACCAAATCATTTGAGTCATTAGTAATGTCACTAAAGGCTAAATGCTCCATGCCTGGGGGAGGATCCCATGTAGATACCTGTGTTTTGCAATTATAGAAGTAGTTTCTCATGTAAAAAGAGTCCCAATACACCTTCCATTCCTCAAAATCACTGTTGAAACTGTTGACATCAGCTCCATTATTGCCAGGCAGTTTTGAATATTGAGAGTTCGAAGTTGATTTAGGATCTATTGAGAGCTCAGTGCTATCATCATTACTGAACTTTTCACCTTGTGCATCATGGAATACTCCTGAGGAACCTTCTGAGTATTTATTCTTCATCAATCTTTCACCAAACTCATTCTTATGAGACTCAAGGCCAGTGTCTGATAAATTGCATTCTGGTGAAAGTCGAGGATCCAAGTTTCTTGAATTTGATGCTACTTTTATGTCATGCTTGGACACAGAATCAACATGTACTCGTTCACTATCCTGGCAATCCATAGCCAATATGTCAGATGTCTCGCCACATATTTGATCCTTCACAGCATTGCACGAAAGGCTGGGAGAGCTTTCTGAATAACGTTCTTCAGTAGACATGCACTGTGATTTACTAGGATCAGCTGCAACAGCATAGCAAGACAATTCACTTTGGCCCAGCATTGGCATGCAACATAAACTGCTTGTATTGTCATGAAAAACAGTAGGAGATACATTATCCACCTCACTCACTTTGGGAAAATCTGACATTTCATCCTTGATTTCTTTCTGACTACAAGGGCGCTTCGCACGGGTGCTCTTTCTTTTGCTTTTTGTTGTTCCTTTCCTGTTCTGTTACACAATGCAAACATCATCAAAGAAAAGAAGAGAGAATATTGGTGGATAAAATATTAATATTTTTTTATTTTAATTGTTTATCAAAGTTTAAAACTTTGTTAAAACAACATCCATGTATGGGAAGCCTAAACTCAACAAAACAAAAATGTCAAGCAAATCAAAACCTAGCTAACCATAAGAAACTTAATATAGGATTTCCCACTGTAATATCATTTAACCTGTCTCCATTTAAGTAACCAGCTACCAACATTGTTTAGCATATCACTTAAAGTATAGAACCATACATTCATTAAAATTTCACTCTCAGGTTGTTATTACTAATAAATTCAAAAGGAAACTATCAGATTAGACTACGATGATAACAATTTGTTAGGTTTGATCTCTTGGCATGTCATAACAAAGTGCATCACTGGCAAACATTATCATGTTAGCTTCGTTACCAATGAATTTTTATCATCTATTAAGGCAAAGAACTTAAAGATGAATTTGTGTCATCAATCTTCCTAAAATATGAATTTACCATAAGGCATATATAGATATCCAGACAACAATTAGTGAGCTCCAAGTGTCCGCTATATAATTTCATGTAATCTTCAAAGCTAAAACTGTAATTTGTCCAAGGAATGAGAACTTACCGCCTTGCTGGTGTTGAAAGAGAGAGGAAGGCCCAATGCATCCATCTGATTGGCCAATTCCATTTCTTCTGGTAGAAGGAAAGAGTCTAATTACACAAACAGATCAATGATCAAAATTAACCACAGCAAACAAAATCCACTTCAAATTAGTAAAGATGCTTAGTTTATTGAGCAATAATTTTTCAGACTATTCAACAACTACATTGAAAATAAAATAAAAAACTTGCCGCTAGTGGTAGCAATTATGTTGCAGCTAACATCATCGTCCTCCCCGGCCAAACTCTGAATTTTAAGAAAATATATATACGAAAATTAAGCATAAATAATAAAAATAAAAATGAACAATACTTTCAAGCTGCCAAAGAAAAGAGGTTTACATTTAGTTTAGGCGTAGAAAATTTATGTGACGTCCAGGTTGAACCATCTTCCCTGTCACGCATAGCCAAATTAATCTCCATTAACTGATATCTTCGATAATTAGATTTACATGTGTGTGTAAAAGTAAGAAGAAGAAGAAGTAAAACCAGAGAAAAACTTCAGTGAGCTTGAAGAGAGAGCCGAGAGCTCTGATTGCAGCCGGAGCCTCCGCCACCGTCGCCGTCGCCGCTGCTTCGACTTCGAGCTCGCTGCCGCTGCTCTCCATCTCAATTTTCAATTTGGAGTTTGAGACGATGGTCATGCTCTAGTCCCGCTTTTGCATATTGTGACCTGCTCCTATTAAAACGGTGCCGTGTCGATAATTACTTAACCAAGACAAGCATATTGTTCATTTGTAATCTTGTTTATAACTATTTTACCCGGCTTTGGTCGGGTTAGTGTTTTGCTCAACTATTAACTATTTTTATAATATTATTCATCAAATAATTTAATTCTGTGCAATTTTTGAGATAAAATGGTATTTAAATAAATAATAGTGAGATTAATATTATACAAATAGTCTTGCACAATAAAATGTTAAACTTGAAAAATTATTTGTATACTTATTT
>JAYMTA010002321.1:0-16835 GCA_036897625.1 Pelargonium cotyledonis | reverse complement strand
TCTCTCTCTCTCTCTCTCTCTCTCTCTCTCTCTCTGATATCATGAATAAATTTTGGGATTTATTGTGGTTGTAACTTGTGTACATACAACAATGTTGATAATAATAAAAAATCATCAAAAACTAACTCAAAATATAGACACAAATCACAACTACAATACCTGATAATGTCAGATCTGGTGAGGCTTTGAAATCGGAACCGTCTGGCGACTCCATCCCGCCACCAACCCAACCATCATCTTCATCGACATCCGGCCGTGAGCGTGAGTGAATTGAGGGATTTGGGTTTGTTTGGTTAAGGGTATGTTTGGTTAATCAATTTGAAATTAATTTGGGCAAGTAGTGTTAGTCATGATTGGCAACATTTATGAATTTTCTGGAAAATTTATGAAGTTTCCGGCGAGTTCATGAATTTTCCGACGAGTTCTTGAAGTTTCCAGAGAGTTCATGAATTTTACGACGAGTCCATGAATTTTTCGGTGAGTCCATGAATTTTCCGGTAAACTTATGTTGAAGAAGAATGGTTAAAGTGAAGGGCATTTTGGGGTTTTCAAACAATGTCATTTCCGTCAAATTTAACTGACGGAGACGAGTTTGCATATCATAAAGTATCCAAAACAACAAAAAAATATTTAAGAGTACTTAACTGAAAAAAAAAAGTCTACCATAAAACAGAAAACTGTAATTGCCCAAAAAAAAAAACAAAAAAACAAAAACAAAAGTTCAAGAGTGATGTTTGGTCTTTTTCATAATTTCGTACAAGTTAGTACGTGCACGAAATGGTTGCAGTGGTTACTAATCAATTAGTTTGTCAAATAACCTCATTACCTTCCTTCAATATCCCACACAATTTCCTTTTAATACTATCATTTAGGTGCTGATTATCTGCAAGTATATCCACTTATAAACTGTACAACTAACAAGTGTCCAAAGGAGACACGCGAATGGCATTCCAAAAGGCAAAGGGCATTCACGTAAAAGCGACACGCCATATTAAAACGAAAACCCACTCAGCAGTGGACTGACTGCTCCCGCAATCAGCAATGGCGGCGATTTCTTGCCACTCCGCACTTTCACTGGACAAAGCTTCTCTTCGCTCCTCCTTCTCCGGCCACATTTCTCCACGAATCTCGTGCCTCTCTACCATTTCTGTTCAATCTCCGGTGAACTTCTCAGTGATCCGGCGACGAATCTCGTGCCAAACTTCCTCTGCCACTTCGTCTGCCGTCAATGGAAAGGGTTAGTGCTCGTTCTTCGTTCCATGACGTGTTTCCGGATAATCGTATTTATCATCTTTGGAATTTAAGCGTCAGTGATCATTTCTTGAGGTATTTTATGTTTTTGCTGAATCCAATGAGTGTGATGGGGTTAAGAGGTTTCTGGAAATGGGAGTGAACAGTTTCAGTTGTCCTGGTTTTCAATCCTAAATGATGAGCAATAGTATTGAATAAAATGTATTAGTGTTAGGGTTTTAGCTTCCGAGCCCACTGATAATGAAGTATCTTTGATCTGCAGACTGGGATATGGGTGAGTTTGGGTTTAAGCATTCTATATATGTTAGAGATTAATGCATTACAGTGTGAGCATATATACCTACACATCTTTAGTTTTTTAGCCTGTTTTTTGTTGTTGGAATGTAATGGGAATGCACCTTTAGATATGATTGTTATAACTGGATTTCTCACAATCAACTCTGGAGAAAGTTGAAGCAGAAATTAGACATGTCCCTATCTTGAGGGGTATCATACTTTTCTAGTTTTAAAGCTAAAACATTTGGGCATTTAATTCCACAGAGAGGAGTATGTTGACACACATATATATAAAAGAATGTCGCTATCCTCGACTAGTGAGTTTCTAGTAAGATTTCCTGTTAAGCCTGTGTTATATCTCATATGTGAAGTAGAATCTATTGTACTAAATTAGAATAACCTAATTTCTGGCCATTGAAATTTGAAAAATTAGTACTTTAGCTTAATTGTCTTTTCATTGTTTTTCATTCCATGTTTTGATAGAAAAAGCGGGGCTGAAAGATTTCCTACACATCAACGATTTTGACAAATCCACCATTTTAAAGATCTTAGACCGAGCTCTGGAGGTCAAGGAACTTCTTAAGTCTGGAGAGAGGACATACCTCCCATTCAAAGGGAAGACAATGGCCATGATCTTTGCCAAGCCATCTATGAGAACTCGGGTTTCATTTGAAACTGGATTTTTCTTATTAGGAGGGCATGCAATATATTTAGGACCTGATGATATTCAAATGGGTAAGCGGGAGGAAACCCGTGATGTTGCTCGTGTTTTGTGCCGCTATAATGACATTATTATGGCACGCGTCTTTGGCCATCAGGTATGCTGGTGAGTTACTTGTGTTTGAAATTTGTTGCATGTGATGATGTTGCCGAATTAATCATTCTGGATCTCGGATTTACATACTCAGAATCGGAATGTACATCTGTTTTGTTTGGTGTTTATTTATTTATAGAGTAATGGGATATGGTTCTAAAACAAAGGTTTTAAAATCCTAAAACATATAGTTACCTCATGTCAAATTCACTGAATTTGGAAATCTATATGCTTTGGCCATTTTCTTTCATCTCTCTTTGTATGGCCTGGTTATCGGTTTAGGGTTGTAATGGTTTATTTAGATCATCAGAAATTAGCTTAGTAACCAGCAAGAATGTTAACTTTTTCATGCTTTCCCTTGTAAGGGAAAGAGATAAAGAAGACAAAATATTGAATTGAGTGATTGCATTGGGTACAATTTTTTGCTATCTCATGTGATAGTGAGTAGTGACCACCGAACATGATATGTATTTGTCAAAGTAGTTTTGTAACATATGTCACCGCTCTCTCTCTCTCTCTCTCTCTCTCTCTAGATGGATTGTGGAGTTATTCGAAATGGGTCACTGACAAATGAAATCTGTATCCCAGAATAAGTTAATTAGAACATTCTTTTGAGCTATTAGCAGCAATCCACGTCTCAATTCTAATTTATGAAGTTCATTGTAGTGATCCAGATCCTAGTTCTCAAAATTATGATGGAGTTGCCTGGATATGGTAGCGGGTGTTTTTTTATGTCGTTAATATCCAATTGATATGAAGTGGAGATTTTCTTTTTAGCTGAAGTTAACTGTTGTTTGCCTGTTCTTGTGTAGGATATTCTTGATCTGGCAAAATATGCATCAGTTCCTGTCATTAATGGCCTAACAGACTACAACCATCCTTGCCAAATAATGGCTGATGCCCTCACAATGATAGAACATGTTGGTCAGGTGGAAGGAACTAAGGTTAGTTCACTTTCATTCTAATCATACGGTATGTTATGATCTGCACTTGACTACTTACCTCCAGGATTCAGTATTATTGGATAGCCCAATTCCTTTTTAACTCGATTCAATATCATTTCAAATTTCAGGTTGTCTATGTTGGTGATGGGAATAACATTGTGCACTCTTGGTTGTTGTTGGCATCTGTTATCCCTTTTCACTTTGTTTGTGCCTACCCTAAAGGTTTTGAACCCGATGAGAAAACTGTTGAAAAGGCAAGGCAGGCTGGAATCAGTAAGATTGAGATAACAAATGACCCAAAGGAAGCTGTCAAAGGAGCTGATGTTGTGTACTCCGATGCGTGGGCAAGCATGGGGCAAAAAGAAGAGGCTGCTTATCGCCGTCAAGTGTTTAAAGGATTTCAGGTACATGTTAAACCAAATCTCTTGTAAATCATAAACTGCAGCATCTCTGTGCAACACAGGAAGCCTATATTTTATGAATGTGTTGTGTAAAATGGGGCCCTTATGTACTTCTGTTTTCGGAAAATTCTGATGCATGCTGGCCACACATGTTATGTTATGATAGCTGACATGTAATTTGCTGCAGGTTGATGAAGAACTTATGAAGCTGGCTGGCCCAAAAGCTTATTTTATGCATTGTTTACCAGCAGAAAGAGGAGTGGAGGTGACTGATGGTGTTATTGAAGCTCCAAACTCCATTGTCTTCCAACAAGCTGAGAATCGGATGCATGCACAGAATGCTATAATGCTTCATTCACTTGGCCTGTGATTGTGTTGAAGCTTCACTTGACCTTGCCACTCGATGCAGTTTTTGCCTTCTGTGGTTTTATTGTTTTGCCTGCCGTTGAGACAGATCCGGATCAAATTATGACATTGGCATTCCATTTAGTTGGTCGGATCTAGAGTGTTTTTGGTGGTGGTTCTGAAATAGAAAAACTCGGTTTGTAACGACGGTGATAACTATGTGTGTTGAGCTCGGTATTCAATAGTATTAGTTATAACTTAATAACTGCTTTTGTTGGCTGTTTGATGTCAAACATGCAATGTAGTAGAATAGCATATTGAGGAAGGGAAGAGTACTGGTTATCGTTCTTCTCTGTAGAATTTGTTCCAATTACCATCCGAAATGAAGATGCGAGCAAGTGTTTAGGCATAGCTGGAATGGACCAATGATCTAAGGAAAGGATAGGAGGCACATGCATGATTTATTATTAAACTGTGGCATCTTATGTATCAAAGCTTATGACAACTTTTGATAGTCCACGTAATGGATCGGAGCTCCAAAATTTATAAATTTCGGATCCTTGAAGTAGATGTGAATGCGCATCAAGTGAAAACCAGCTCATAATTGCTGAAATTTACTTCAGGTGTAGTAGTAAGTTCTCTACCAAATGAGTTCGAAGTACCACAAAAGAGAATGCAAAAATTGTTCAATCCATCTCCTGTCAATGGAAGAGACATTTATATCACAGTGGGGGACAACATGGAGCCGACTATCACATTGATTAATGAATAGACTAGAAGAGACCTATAAAGTTCATCTTGAGTACAACAGTGGTCCAAAGTGTTTGAATGCGTGATTATCTTGAGGGCGCATCTCGACTTAAAATATTGTAGCTGTTGCGTTCACATGGGTAGCGTAACGCGAACCCGAACACTAATAGGATGTTAAAAATGAGTTCTTTAGAGGGGGTCCTTGAAAGGGTGTCCGAGAATGAATCCGAAGAAGGGCATGAATTTTAGAAAATTCATGAACTAAAACAACCTTTAATCTATAAGCACGAAGTGAGGTTTTGAGTTAGTATAAAAAACAACGGGTTTGAGTTCAATAAAGGCCCAATATGAATGGGTTGCAAGGCCATACCTCACAAGCCCAAATAGTAGCCGCAGTGATTGTTGAGTTCACCAGGATCAACAGAACCTCTTTGTCCCAATATTTACCAGATTGGCTTTGGCTTTGGCTTGAGAAGAAAGAAAACTCCATTTTTATACCCCTTCTTCTCCAACAAAGAAACAACAAACAAACAGAGCTGCAACACGGAGCTTGCACTGACAGTTACAGATACTAGAGAGAGAGCTAAAAGAACGTCTGTGAAACGACGTAGTAGAGACAGAGAAGATGTTCAGGAACCAGTACGATACCGACGTCACGACCTGGAGCCCGGCGGGGAGGCTCTTCCAGGTCGAGTACGCCATGGAGGCCGTCAAGCAAGGCTCTGCCGCTATCGGCCTCCGATCCAAGACCCACGTCGTCCTCGCCTGCGTCAACAAATCCAACTCCGAGCTCTCGTCCCATCAGAAGAAGATCTTCAAGGTCGACGATCACATCGGCGTCGCCATCGCTGGCCTTACCGCCGACGGCCGCGTTCTCTCCCGCTACATGCGCGCCGAATGCATCAATTACTCCTTCACCTACGAGTCTCCCCTCCCCGTCGGCCGTCTCGTTGTGCAGCTCGCTGATAAGGCTCAGGTCCCTCCCTCAAATACCTAATTTTCCTATTTATATTGTTGTTTTTATTTCGACCTATTTGGCTTCAATATACGGTTATTCTTGTTGTTTTCTTATGAACTCGTTGCTGGATCGGGGTAATTGAGGGGTTAGGGTTTTGGTTTTGGAGTGGGAACATTGCACTGACATTGGGGTTTCTGCTCTTCTGGGCGGTGAAATCATTGTTGAATGAACTCGAAGCTGTTGAATTAATCTATTTTGTTGTATGTATGAGAGTAGATTGGAATTGATTATGTGGGATTCAGCGTTTAGGGCCCTAGTTTTTTTATTTCTTCTCATTTCTTGGTTGGAATTGAGCCAAACAGAGAATTTGGGTTTTTTTGTTCCTTGTTTGTTACCCTATTATGCTTGCTCAAGACGGAACTGGGTTTTCTATATGTTTGATTGAATTTTGGTTCCTGAATTCAATGTTGTATGTAGAATGCTAGTAATTAGCGCTTTTGTGTGATTTCTGTAATGCCCTTATTAAGTTGTAAGTTGGTTTATGTAGCTAGTCATCTACACCACCAGTTAGTTACTTGAGTTAGTGCTTGGTAATATTGTTGTCTATGGTATCATATGTTTGCCTGTATAGCCAATCTCCCTGTTACTGCATAATTGTATCTTTTTCCATCATATTTTTCCGGTAAAAGAGCTAGTTTCATGACCTCTAAATGATTTAGGTGTTAAAATTGACTATGTACTTAATATTTATAGATGTTGTGTGTGCTAGTGTATGCTAACTTTGTTGATTGTGTTGTCAGTGTCAATGTTGTGTCATACATCCCTTTATACAGATAACAAAGATGGCTTATAAGTATTAGTGTTGCTGTTGAGTTGTAGGAATTTATCAATGGTGTATCTTTTGAAGTCGTGCGTGAAATATTAGGCAAGGAATTGCACATAGATAATCAGGAAGAGAGGATTCTTGCATATGTGCTTGACTTCAACCATATGTAGAGAATACTGGAGATTCAAATTGTTATCTGCATTGGGGCATCCTAGGGGTCTGATATTCTATAAGTGTAAAGTAAAACTGTGAGGGCTATTACGTGTTTTATCATGTTCTCTCCTAGAATTAATAGAGATTATATAATAATCCTACCTAAGCTATTTGAAAGCTATAAAACCTCACTTAGAAAGCGTTTGGGCTTTACTATCTCACCTAGGTAGTGGCCTCAGATGGTTAAGTTACACTGGTGAAACTATGAGGCCATTTGCAGTACAAAGTCTATATTGGCTAACTGTTTGAGTTTGACTGGGGGTATTAATCTCAGATTTTTCAATTTACAACTGTAACTCTGAAGCTCTGTTAAACATGAGTTAGCATGAAGAGTAAGTGACGGAAAGAAACTGCTGACCTATAGGAAACTTGATCTAACCACTTAAGGTCATCTGTACTTTATTCCAAAGAACAAGTCTTTGAAGTTGAATACCTTTGATGTCCTGGGTTTGTAGTTCAATCAGTGATTTCTTTAGGAAGAGAGTATTTTCTTCTTTTCAGATGGCAAATGAATCAAACCCTATTTAGATTGAACTTGTGACACCAATTCAAGCTTTCTCCTAATGCTATATTCTTCCTGCTGTACCTCTCCTCTGCAATTCTTAATATATGAATACTTCCATTAAATCTAACTTTTCATGATCCTAGCGCTATTTACTTGCCATATAGGTGTCCATAGAGGTGAGATGTCATTGAAAAATTCTCTTGTTTGCGTGTGTTGATCCCATTGCCCAAGCATATGCATGTGTGTGTAATCTTATTGCTTCAACATTTTTATTGTACTACCACAAAAGACAAGCTTCTTCAGATGAAATTCATTTTTTTTGTTGTGCTCTTGTTCACACAAATTTCTTCAGACATTTACATTTAATGTAATTACAAGTTATCGAGGCCTTCTACTTGAGTCTTCATCACTTAAGGTTGTGCAATGATAATATGATATAAGTGGGAGGGTGTTTTGACTTAGTTGGCATTATTTCTTGTTCTCAATGATTTCAAGACTGAAGCTCCATACTGTGTTTCTAATGGTGACAGGACATCAGTGATCACAATCTGGCCATTTCTTTTAGGCTACATAAATTGTTGTTATTGTTCGTAAATTTAGGAATTGATGTTTAGCTTTTTTTATATTTCACCATGTCTGTTGTTGCTGCTGGGATGGCTCTTCCTCATTTATAGTAATATGTTTTGGGTTGCAGGTCTGCACCCAGCGATCATGGAAACGGCCTTATGGTGTTGGTTTACTGGTAGCTGGTATGGATGAAACTGGGGCTCACCTCTATTACAACTGTCCAAGTGGAAACTACTTTGAATATCAGGCTTTTGCTATTGGGTCACGCTCACAAGCTGCAAAGACATATTTGGAACGAAGATATGAGAACTTCATGGACTCCTCAAGGGATGATTTGATCAAGGATGCACTCATTGCTATAAGGGAAACTTTGCAAGGAGAGAAGCTCAAGAGTTCTGTATGCACAATTGCTGTGTTGGGAGCTGGTGAGCCATTCCAAATATTGGATCAGAACACCATACAAAAGTTGATTGATGCATTTGAAATTGTGGCGGAGGAAGAGGCTCCTGCGGCTGAGCAAGACGCCCCTGCTGGACAAGATGGTGCTGCAGATGAGGGCGCCGGTGCTGCTGCTGGCGAAGGTGCCGCTCCAATGGATATTTAAGGATGCAAGAACCAGCAATTACGTCTCCCCCATGAGATTCTAGTGCGCATGTGTTTGCAGACACGAGTCAGTGGAACATGCATGGAAGTTGGTCATTTTCTTGGATTTCTGTCTTTTGGTTTATTTGGAATACTTGCCACACTTTATTTTTCAAACAATTTAATGCTAGCTTCTGATAAACTTAAACTTACAATTTACTTGCATACTTAAGGTCCGTTTATGTTTCTACAGAACTTTTATTCACTTTTATCTGCGTCCCAATTGTCTCTATATTTTCATTTCATCAGTGGAGTTTTGGTGTTTTGTTTGTTATTTTGCCTTGCTTGTAGCAAGTATGTTGTTGGTTTAATTTGAGCCATGGTTATTGAGAAAACATGGAACCCAATAAAAAATACAACATCCTAATTAACCTGAATGTTTGATGGTATCTTCTACTCAATCCCCAGCATGTAACATACATATATAGGAGAAACAAAATGAAAGTGGGGACCTTAAAAAAATGGCTGCAAGTGACATTGTCTTGGCATGCCAGATGGATCTCCATTCTCCAATCACATATATGCTATAACAACAACTCCTCAACAACCTACCTATCAAATTCACAAGCTCTCTATTTTATATACATGGGTTTTCAATAATCCTAATAAACTAATCCAAATTTATGAGTTCTAGTTTTGGATTTTATAGCAGAAACATGACCAAGCCACCAGCTAAAGGTTTCAAAGTTCTCTGTCTCTGCTCTCATCAATCATCAACCTAGCTATCTTCATCTCTTTTTGGCCACCAAATGACTGAGAGAACTTTTGTTGTTATATTCTTCTTCTGGGCTATGCTCACCATCATCACCCCCACACTTATTCTTTTGTCCGAGTCTGTCAAGTCTGAGTTTGATATACATGGTAAGAGATACAGTTTCTTCTGGTTTTGCACTCCATGTTTGGTTTCTAAGCTAATAATTGTGATTTCTCTTTTGTTTAGGTGACAAAAGTGAGAGAGCAAATGGGAGGAGGATGATCAGTAATATTGTGGAGAAACAAACAAGAAGAGCACCAAGTACTTCACTGGAGGCACCAACCCCAGCACCAGCACCAGCACCTGGGATGGAACCAGGTACATGGTCCACAAGTGTAATCTATAATATCCCAAGGCTCTTTAAGAAGGTAGAGACAAGTCAAGAATAAGGAAAATTAGCCATAACCTTCTTGTTTTTAGGATGTTTTTATTGTTTGAGCCAGTTGGGTCTGAGAATGTGAGATCATCAGTGTGAATTGAGAATAAGATGTTGAAGAGGAAGATATATTCTTGATTGTATATACCACATTGGGAATCTCATTCCCATTCCGATTATTGATTCCCATTCCCTAATTATAATCCAAAAGCTATCTAGATAGGTACAACAAACTATCAGAGATTGAATAGAATCTGGATGTAGGTTCATTTCTGAACCAAATGAAGTGGTCAAAACCCAAAACAATATCAAATAACAACAGCAAACATTATATTTACCAGTCAGAGAAGATGGGGAAGAATTATGAGCAGATTAAGCAATGATACACACAAATATTTGTTGCAGTAAGGAGGAAGCTAAGTGAAGGTAACATGGTATCGCGCAACTTTAGCCCAATTAATGTACGATAAGAGAATTGTTGCTACATGGAGATGGAACAATCATGAAGCTTGGACTCGTGCGACCTTCCTACCGGCAGCCCTTCGACAACACCTGCAAAACAAGGCCTGATGGAGGTTGTCTCCTTTAGGCCCCTCCGACGCCCAAGTCAGATATTCGTCCAGGCAGTTGTATTCTATAAGCAGTAGTGTGTGTTAATGAAAACGTACCTTTGTTATTTGTTATTGTGTGTATTTATATTTGTACTCTGCATCTACTAATTCTTATAGAATTAGAACTCTATTTGGGCTTTTCTATTTGTTGGGTCTACAACTCACTGTGAGCAGCACAACCTTCCGCCCATTATGTCTAACTTCACACAGGGCTCATAACACTTGCCCCTTGCTCTATTGTGCTCTTTCTTAACAAGAGGACAATAGAGCACAAAATTAATATACATGTCTGATTTTTTACCTCTTGTCACATAATACTAGCATGTGTCAGTAAACAAAATATTTTGTTTACTGCCATATATTTTATTTTCTGCATTAAACTGTACCCATGTGAACATGTTAGTAAAAACATTTCCTAACCCTATAAATTGAAGTCCCTTTCCTCCTTCAACTTGCTCTTGAGTTTCGGACATCTCAACGCCCGGTAAGTTCTCATACTTCTCCCTTTATATTCTTTCCTTCATTGATTTTCATTTTACATGCACTTGTTCTTTCTTTTCCTTCATCCTCATTGTGTTTTATGTATGCATGCACTTAATCTTCTTTCTTTTCCTTCTCCAGTTTCTTTTCCTTCTCCTTGTCTTATATATATATAGCTCAATGCAAAAAATCTGCATTCATGCAATTTATCTCCTGCATTTTGCAATTTATTTATTTTGAAAAAATAATAAAAATTTCTGCACCATGTTCATTCTGCATTATGCACTCCGCATATTGCAGATTCTATTTTTTTTTTTTTGGCAAATTGAAAAAAAATATTTAAAAAATATAAAAAAAATTGCAAAAAATGCAAAAATAATTCTTGTATCTTGCAATCCTACTTGCTGCATCCTGCAGATTTTCAAATTATTATAATTTTTTTTACAGAAAATCAAAAAAATATATTAAAAAATTGTAGAAAATGCAGAAATAATTCTTGCAACCTGCAATCCTACTTCTTGTATCTTGCAGATTTTCAAAATTTTTTTTTTTTCTGAAAATCAAAAAAATATTAAAAAATTACAGAAAATTGCAGAAGATGCATAAATAATTCCTGCACCCTGCTTCTTGCATCTTGCAAATTTTCAAATTTTCAATTTTTTTTTTTTTGGAAAACGAAAAAAATATTAAAAAATTGCAGATACAAAGATTCAGTTAAATGTGTGCTAGCTCCATCTTCTCAATGGTGCTTGACACTCTTCAGTTAACGTTGGATTACTAATGAACAGACATTGATATTTTCAGCTTCTTTAATAGCAGCAATGATCATAGTTTGATCTTCCATGTTCGACAAGGAATTGTTGAAGTTGTGCACCGCGTCAGTTTTCACTGCTTGTTTTGGTTATTGTCTAACATATGGTATCAAATCCAAAATAGTCGAGACAATAACTATGAAAAATGGGGCGATGAGTGTATCTCAACCAGCAATTGCAATTTTTAGGGAAGAACCAGAAATTCCTATTTTTAGGGAAAAAAAACATGAGTATTAGAGTAACAAAATTTAAAATATGAGAGGTCGCGGGTACATGGAAGTATGGAACAAACTTTATATGTTGTTGACATTGATCATAGTTTCTTAAGAGAAACACCTATGAAAATTTACCAGTACATAAAAAGACCAGTACATATAGCTAGCTGCTTAAATCAATATAACTAATTACTCCTTAGTAAGTAGGAGTACCATATAGTAGTATATATTTTACAAAAGATGCATGATTAACTAAAGACTATATATATATAGTATTATAAGCAGTGACTCAATGAGCAGCAGTTGATCCAGTTTTGGAGTTGGTGGGTACATGGAACTGTGATTTGTATGTGTTGGAAGCTCCATCTAGTACTGGAGGCTCATTCAGGAATGCCCAGTTGCTTCTTTTCCACCTGCAACCCAACCAAATCAAATATCAAAACAAAAATACAGCTATATATTAGTCACTGAGACTTAGCCAATAAACTAAAAAATTACGGACCGGCGCCCACAAATTCATTAGAGCATGTATGAATATTAATTGGAGCATGTATGAATATTAATTGATGAGTTTGTGAGTTTCATCCACCTAAAATTAAGAGGAGATTTTTTTCCTTCTATAAGTTCAGTACTTACCAAGCATTTTTCATCAAAAACTTGTCCAAACTTGTCTCCTCACTGGCTCCCATCTTAGTCCAATCTTGTTTAGTAGGCAATGATTTTGATCTCTGATATATATTATTGTGACCTTCCTGATCAAACTGCTCATCTTTAGAACCATCATCTTCTGTTTTCTTCTTTGATCTCCAATAGGCTTCAATCTCTTCTTTTGTGAATGACTTGTTTCTCTCCATTTTCACTGCATCAACATATATATATAATTAAATAAGGTTATTAGGATTAAATTTCAGTGCTAGTAATTAAGTAATAAAGTATGGTTACCAGTGTTGGGATCATGGACATGGGAGTCCCATCCAGCCATTAGAGAGCCCATATTTCTCTAAAACCCTCTGCAATGTATTGCTTGTGCTTCAACAACAAATACTTAAACTGAAGTATCTACTGCTGTGTGATTGTGAGTAGTGTTAATTTTTAGTATAAGAATTTGGTGGACATGGTGGGGTCCTTATTACAATCTTTATCTCTACACATGACTTTGTTCTTATCTCCAAGATTCATTAGGAAAATGGAGTTGCACTAACTTTTCTGCATAATTTTTTGGATAGGACATAGGTTTCTGTGTGCTAGCTACCCGCCAAAATAACAAACATATATTAAATTCTCAAAACTACTAGTATTATACTGTATAAGATAATGATGTCATGTCAAGTTTTATCTGTTCATGTAATTAGTTGCTGCTAGCTCAGCTCCAACTTAGACAAATGTGTCAATCATTTTATTGCACTTGATGCATATGTGAACTCAGACTTGAAAGTACGGTTGCTAAAATGCAAGTAGAGGCTCAAATAGGCAAAGTTTGGGGGTAATTACTAATGGACCATTTATATTTATTATATTTTTAATCTAATTTTTTAATTTTGGACAACTCTATCTATTCATTGTTCTATCTGTTAGCAACTCTATTATTTAGACGTATAAAAATATACAGCCCCAATGTACAATCATCTTCTCAATTAACATTTAATTCAAATGTTCTTTCCCACACATCATAAGATTATAGTTTGGTCATATTTGGAATTCTTCCTTCTTTTTATTCAATAAGCAAAACGGCACTAATGCACTGGACCATATCAGAACTTAGGAGTTAAATTTTGTTTGAGCAAAAATAGTAATATGATGAATTATCTCCTGAAAAGTTTTCAGATTACGTCCCCATCTTTTTGCTTATAAAAAAATAATAGAATGAAATCCAATGGAAATAGGCAACAAGCTTCAAACACATCATCAATTGTCCCTATTGACTGGACCTAAAATATATTCCAGAAATTAAAACGTTTATGCTTGAAATAGGTTCTGCTATGGGGTCGCATCGACTCCAAAAAGCTTCTCAATCAAATTCAGTAGTTGAGGGGTCGCATCAACTCCGAAAAACCTAGCTCCAGATTCGTCAACAATGCGTCGCCCAAGAAACCGGCCAGCAAGAAAATCTTTGGCAACAAGCGTCCTCAACCTTCGAATTTGAGCAAAGATCTTAAGCAGAGCCAGAATTCGGAGATTGGGGAAAATGGAATTTCGATGAAATTTTGTGACCTGATCTTGCCAAATCTGATGAAGCACAAACACAATTGGATTTTTAAATCTCCTGTGGACGTGATCGGCGAGGGGTGCTGCACGCTTGGGCAACTCTAACAATGGCAGACGCCTAAGCTTCAGACCCAACCAAAAAGAACAGAGTTAAGGACAATTTTGTCATTTTGAAATTTATTTAAACATATACACGACACATGTTAGTTTAAATGGCGTTTTCTGTTCAACGTAATTGACGGATAAAACAATCAATAGTATAAGATAATTCAAAGTTAAAAAAATTAATTCATAAGTGTCATGTGAAAAAATTTAAAGTATGAAGTGTACATCAGTAAATACCAATATATATATATATATCTGCTCAGTTTAGAATGTGGAAAATTTTATTGTTCAATTTGACAGAGTTGAAGTATTATAAAGTAATTTTAGTGGAACCCCAACAAAGACCACAAAGAAGGAGCCCATGAAGGGACAATTACAAATGAGGATTGGCAAGGCCCCAATAAAAACATGACTCAAAGTAGAAGTGAAAATGAAACTGCAAATTATAGACTCCAAATTGATTGGGTTAACAAATCCTCATTGAGTGACCAACATGATGACAACTGATGGAGCTTTGTGAAATCCATTCATTCGATTTTGTGAAAGTTGATTTTTTCTGCAATGTGATGAGGCCACACGATCGGCCTGAAGACGGAGAAAGAGAGATGCCAAAGCAATTACCTTTCTAACACGCTCTCAAGACATGGTATGACTGTACGAGTACAACTAACAAGATGGATCCAATCCGTCGGATACTCAAAACCTGTCATGAGCTCCTTCTAGTAAATGGAGTTGTCAAGAAAGAGCCCATGAAGGGACAAGTTGAAAACAAACACAAATCCTAACTACTAAATCGTCCACAAATTCAAATCCAAACATTTGGCTCGCACAGATGACTGAGGGGCAATATCAGGATCTTCGAACAAGCGCCTAACCAGGCGCGCATGGCCTTCCATGACCTCAAAGTCTTCTAACAAACACATAGCCTAATCATCCGATCCATTATGTTAGAGAACCAACTCAACTATAAGCTCAAGCTTGTAGTTGAAATCCTCATTTATTCTTTTAATATTATATTCCAACACGCCCCATCACGTGCAAGCTCGTTATGACTTTGCAAGTGGATCGAAGAGAGATAGATAGGATCCCGTTCCCATTTTATGGGTGGACCGAAGAGATATACAGGAGCTCATACTCAATTTTTAACTTTTTTATGGGTGGCCCGAAAGGAGAAGATAGAGTGCCTAGATGGACTTGAAGAATTTGAGAAGAGTTGTCGGGAAGGCCCGATAAGAGAAGATAGAGAGTCTAAGTGGGCTTGAAAGATATATGAAAAGTTTTATAGTGTTTTTACGAGTGACCCGAAAGAAAAAGATAGAGTGCTTAGATGGGCTTGAAGGATTTGAGAAGAGTTATCGGGAATGCCCGATAGGAGAAGATAGAGAGCCTAAGTGGGCTTGAAAAATATATGAAGAATTTGTATAGAAAGCCCAAGTTGGCTTGAAGGAGAAAGAATAGATAAAGAATATAATTATACAAATTTTGGAAGTGTGAGGAATTAAACTTGTGACCTCAGGCTTTAATATCATGTTAAAGAATCAACTCAACTAGAAGCTCATATTTGTAATCGAAATATTTATTTATTTTTTTAATACTATATTCCAACGCATTATCCGTACGGACCGTGCGCACCTCCCATGGATAGATGAGAATTTAACTCTCCCCTCATTTAAATTCGCATTATCCGTACGGACCGTGCGCACCTCCCATGCGTTCTCACATCTGTATCCACATAAATGATCGCGCATAGCAATTTAACATAATTAAGTTGTACAAATGGAGCTATTAAGTTAAGAACATAAAGTTAAATGTAACTTTTAAAAAACAATTGGAGCTATACAATAAATACTTAAGAATAATTAATTGTATCTTTTAGAAAACAATTCGAGCTATATATTAAATGTGAAGAAAAAAAATTCAACCAAAGTTTAAGTGATTGAGATTTAACCATATCAATGAGATAATGTTACATTATCAATTAACACTTATATTTGTTTTAATAAATTTGTGAGCGCATAACGCTCGTTCAGATTTATTTTTCTGTGTCTTAACTAAGTCTCAACTAATAATAATTTAACTGAAACTCCTTGCTCTTGAAATAAATAATAATGACTCCATCGATTTTAAGATATTCTAAAAGTCTGGTAGGTATCTTTTTCTCCACTAAGTTGAAAAAGCAATTCCAATTTCCAAACTAGAGAAACGAAGAGCAAGCTCCCTTGCATTAATGATTGATGAGTATCTACTACTTAACTAATTGTAGTTGTTTAAACTTTGAACCATGAATTGGTCAGATATTAATTGGTCTTACCTTTTAGTTGAAAAGCATTAATATTGACAACATTTTACGTAAATAATAATGATATATATGCGCATGAGCTGGAGGATCAAGCATGGTCTTTTCTTAAATTATAGTATTGCTTTTATTGGTAGTGAACCCACCCAACACAATAATACATAATTTTACTCCCACACGCTTTTGCTTTCAAAATAATTTGAATAACATATTTATATTCTATTATAATGTAAAAGTTTGAAGAAGAAAAAAAAAACAAGTTTCACGTCATCAATTTTTTGGTTTTATCACAAAAATTTACATAACTAGTATTTTATTCCGACGATGTTCGGGTTAGGGTTAGACATGTTTTGGAATGAACCGTAATAATATATTAAATGATTTTTTTTTATTTAGTCTTCGATCCATTAATTTTATGTTCATTCGGTCCTCAATCTAAAATCGATCCGGACCGGTTTTAATCTCTATTTATAAAGTATATTTCTAAAT
>JAYMTA010002320.1:0-16835 GCA_036897625.1 Pelargonium cotyledonis | reverse complement strand
CATTTTTGCAAAAATTAAGAATTACAAGATAATTAAATGTGTTTCCAATATAACCACTACTTTTTCACCTATACTTTATGTGCAAATTTGCTCATGTGCATAAGTGATAAGGGTAATATGCGGAAAACAATAACATAATAACCTAAAAATAAAAACAAGACACTTATTTTGGGACAAAAATTTTTAACAAATAAGACACTCATTTTATGCCGGAGGGAGCACAAAATTTACATATGTCTCTAATTTAAATAATAATGACAAAGAAAATAAATAATTAAAGAAATAGTGTAAATACAATTTTAGACAATAAATAAATAAATAAGCTGTACTGCAGTGTAGTGTATATACCCCACGCGCACACGGAAAGAGTCAAGTTGACCAGACCCATCACCCACGGCTCACGTTAGCACCCTCAGCTTCGCAATTATCAAAGTCTGTTCTGTTTTGTTGGGTTGTCAAGGTCTTCGACAACTACCCGCCATTTCTACGTCTCTCTGAACCGAACACTGTACTGTACATCACCTCCCAATGAAAAGTCCAGCCTCTTTCTTGCCTCGCCGGAACCATAGCTCCGCCTCACGCTCCACCCCTGACCGTGTCCCTTACTCGCCCTCCTGCTCCGCCTATTCCAACACCTCCGAGAAGTCCATTTCCACCGGAAACCCCGTCGCCGCCGCCGCCAGCTCAGTGGCCGGGGTCTTCGCCGCCTGCTTTACTCCTCCGGAGACCAAGACCTCCAAGAGCATCCCCGATTCCGAGGAGTTCAAGGCCCCTTCCGGTAATCATAGACCTGTTCGATCTTATATGTGTGCATGTGTTTGTGTAATTGGGGAACAAAAGAGAATGATAGAATCTGTTTGTCATTGTTCTTCGTGGATTTTCGATTTCGAGTTGATTTTCGGATGTCGATCTCACGATCCTGATTTTGAAATTTTCTTTGCCCACTCAAACAATTGTGCTAATTGTTTTTGTTTGCCTATCCTGTTTTTAAGAAACTTTCATCAATTTTCATCGTTTAGGACAATGAAAATTGTCTCATCCCTCGTGACATTGTCTCAAACCATTGCCAGTAGTTGCATTAGTTTTCGAAATCTGAACGTGGTGAAATTTTACAATTTGGAGGAGCACCTGGTGTTTGAAGTTTTTTGCATAATCTTTAATTGTTTCAGGTTTCAAGCATGTTTGATTTGTTTGATTGAAGATTTGCCACCTTGTTTTCCGGCCAGATTAATTTTACTTCCTTTTCATGAAGTGAAGTAAACGAGTCATACTGAACCTTCTAATTATTTTATTGTTAGTTGTGTCAACAACTTCTCGAGCTAGTAGTGAGAGAAGTCGTGGTTCAAACCGGGTTATCTATGGCAACTCAAACGCCTCGGTACATGGGAGAGAACCTGGAAGTGTGAAGTTTAGCATGGAAGAGATTTACAAAGCGACGAGGAACTTTTCGCCCTCCTTAAAGATTGGACAAGGTGGTTTTGGGATAGTTTATAAGGGGAGGCTGGAAGATGGAACCGTTGTGGCGATTAAACGTGCTAAGAAGGTTTGGCTCAATAGTATAAACTAATTACAGTTGTTATGCCCTCAAGAAAAGAATTGTTGTCTGGGAATTTTATGAGAACGTGGATAATTTATTTGCAGAGTATGTACGAAAAGCATCTGGGAGTGGAATTCCAAAGTGAGGTACGTACATTGGCACAGGTGGAACATTTGAATTTGGTGAAGTTCTATGGATTTTTGGAGCATGAAGGCGAAAGAATTGTTGTTGTGGAACATGTTCCGAATGGAACCCTCAGAGAACACTTGGATGGTGAGTTACCATCTCTCTGTTCACCACGCTTGGTGTGATTTTGCAGTTTTATACAGCATGAAAACTGATTGTAGAACTGATGCAGGTGTGCAAGGTAACACTCTTGACCTAGCAGCACGGCTGGATATCGCAATTGATGTAGCCCATGCAATCACCTATCTTCACATGTACACAGGTTTGTGATTTTGGTGCAAGGCCACTTCACATCAGTTCTTAATTAAAGTTTGTATTTTTTCTAAGATATATATGTGGACTTTTCATGTAGATCACCCTATCATTCATAGGGACATCAAATCTTCCAACATTCTGCTCACCGAAAACTTTCGAGCCAAGGTTGCTGACTTTGGTTTCGCTAGACTGGGTGCTGACACTGACTCAGGTGCTACTCATGTTTCTACTCAAGTTAAAGGAACTGCTGGCTATTTAGACCCAGAGTACCTGAAGACCTATCAGCTTACCGAGAAAAGTGATGTCTATTCATTTGGCGTGTTGATGGTTGAGCTACTCACCGGCAGGCGTCCCATTGAAGCAAAACGAGAGCTCAAGGAACGAATAACTGCAAGATGGGTATGACACTCTCTTCCTCAATTTTCTCTGTTTATGTTTGTGTATATCATTAGATTTTGCAATAGTATATTTTGGTATTGAGGTTTATGGGTTTGTGTGCAAGAATCTTAATCTTTTTATAAACCATCATCTAAATATTCCCTTGCTTTTACTTGGTTTGGTGCAAGTACAGGCAATGAAGAAGTTCACTGATGGAGATGCCATGTCAACCTTAGACCCTAGGCTGGAACACAGTGCTTCAAATAACTTGGCCCTTGAAAAAATTCTAGAACTAGCATTGCAATGTTTGGCTCCACATCGTCAAAGCAGGCCAAGCATGAGAAGGTGTGCCGAGATTCTTTGGTGTATCCGCAAGAATTACAGAGAGCTGTCAGGTTCAGTCATCCGTTCCCTTTCTTCTAGTTCTCAGCGAACCTTTCCAATAATAGAAGAATGAATAACAAATTCGTTGATTGAATATCTAGAATGAGCTAGCTCCTTATGAATTGGTTTATTTGAGCTTGTGTGCCATATAAGGAAAGGAAATATATAGCAATAGAAAACAAGTGATTAAAAAGGAAGCAAGTGAAAAGAAGTGGTAGAGCTATATATTCATGAAACTTGGTTTGTATAGAAATTGAGTTCATTGGGATTGGCAAAGTCCTATGCTTTCTCATATCCTCTGTGTGTAATTTTCAATTCTATTGTATTTACATTTGGATTGGAGGACCCCATTTTGCATAATGAAAATGTATAATTTAGTATATAATTATTGGTGACAGAAACTAATAACATAATTACTGATATCTTGGGATAGTTAGTCAATAAGAAGTGAAACAAAAGGGAGTCTTGTGCTTTTGGTCTATATGCAATCACATCTAAATAAAATGAACCTAATTATCATCTGTCTCCAGATATTTCTTCCGACCACTTGCTGATATATACAAGTCATCTGGGACAGATGCATGCATGCAACCCATTTTTAAAGCTCCATTTATTTCAACACACAAAAATCTGTTAGGATTTTTTTTAACCTTTTCCTCTAATTGCCATACAAGAGCAATGAAAAAGAACACATGGGTTGTGGCGCAGTTGGCAACACAGGCTGTATGAGTGGGAAGAGCGCTTGCGTTCGATCCCCACTCAACACACTTATGGGGAGAGGTGAAGAGTTTTAATTGTGACTAAGCTTTGAATGAGATTAGTCTGGATGTGATAAAACGACTTAAAGGTGTCAATTGCCAATGGTGCGGGCCCTCTCAGGATACCCACAGTTAAATACCTAAAAAAAAAAAAGCAATGAAAAAGATTTCTGCTCTGCACTCCAAAATGACAAGCACAAGTATGTGTCCACTACTATTTCAACTCCAAAAAGAAGAACATGATAACATTTACTCCATCCATTCTAAAATGAGTATTTTGTTTTCATTTTTTGTAAAAATTAAGAATTACAAGATAATTTAGTGTGTTTCCAATATAGTCCTCATTTTCCCACCTATAACTCATGTGCAAATCTGCCCATGTGCATAAGTGATAAGGATAATATGGGAAAAATAATAATTTAATAACTTAAAAATAGAAACAAGACACTCATTTTAGAACAAATATTTTTGACAAACAGGACACTCATTTTGGGATGGAGGGAGTATATAATAAATGAAACAACAAATATGTTTATGCTTGTACAATTGAATTGAATTGAATTGAATTCATCTCCTGTTGTGCTCCCCCAAAATTTATAAATACCATTCTAGTGTCAGTTGTTTCTCCAACCTATGTTTCTATCTAATCCTACATGTATATATAGTAATATCATTACCACCTCTATATACTGCAAAATTTATATATAAATATGAGGGCCATGGGAAGAAGTTGGATCTTACTTGGTCCACCTCTCTTTTATTCATTCAGTCTCAGGCAGCATGAATTTACGTACATCTTATCTTTGCTGCGTGCCTCAACGACATATTATTCGTGGGGACTGAGAACTGATAGAATCCCGCCCACTCAACTCATGAGAATTCATCCTGCCTAGTTAGCTCATAGGCTCTTGGACCACGACTATGGATCTCATCTATTGGTTTTGAGCACAGGAACAAGAAACAAGCTGTATATATCATGGCATGCCAGAGACTGCAAAACATGATTCAAAACCAAATTAATACGGGATACGCGCCCGCATACATGTACATAGAGAGAAAGAGATGTTTGGCTATATGTACCTGTGCCAAATCCAGTAGGTTTCACTGGTCTCCACGATCCAGCTTATTCCAGCCAAGAATAATACAATGAACCCCACGACTATATATCCCCAATGAAGCCGTCTCAACAATTTCTTGAAAAGGTCATAGAACCACGACTGAATAATTTGCCATCTGAAATCGGATTCAACAAGATGCATTTGTACTGAGAAAACAAGCACTATATATGCATAACTTAATGAATACTTGTCTATTCTTGCTTGAGAGTTCAAGCCAATGAACTCACCTGCTATATATATTAAAATAGGTCCTTAATGGTTGATTCGACTTATACTTGCTCGAGAGTTCTGCCATCCATCCAATAAGAAGACCCACAGTCCCAATTGCAACCACAAAGACTATATTGGATGACCTGCAGAATTTAGCAAACTGTGATTAGTAAACTGTAGCCAGAAAGGACTGAACTGTGTTTATCAGCAGCTCGGCGTACCTGGTTGCGTTTGTTAAGGCTATGAGAGCAGTAAGGATAGCAACAACTGTGTGAATTATTCTCTTGGTAGCTTCATCCATGGTGACTAGGAACAGAAAAGTGCTGACCACAGCCATGAAAGAGAGCCAAAAGTCCATAAACTGAAACATTCACCAATGGAACCATTATTAACATCTACACTACAACTCTTATCAAGAATATGCGAGACTTGTATGTGATCTCAAACTTATGGTAACTACTTTAACTATCTATGTTGATGAGTTTTATACATAACGGTGCATACCTGTAAGGCATTGTACGATAACACACACCAGGTGCCTGCATCGCACGCATGATATAATCCACTTGCAATTCCACTTGATGTGAAGAGCACCCATTCTGCATATGCCTGCATAGAACTTATCAGTATGTAAGAATGTACCCTTAGACCTCCCTAAATACAGGAACCTTTGGACTTCTGATATATCATTAACCACCCTATCATGCTGTTATTTTGAAAAGCTGTATAGTTTTGGTTCTCATGTACCAACATAATATATAGATTTTAACGACATGCATTAGGCCTGACAAGATCCACTAGTCCCAATCAACTAGGCTAGTGATGCTACTACCATAACCACAAAGAAGATCAGTGATACAGTCAGAAGCTTCAGTGAAAACTATTGATCTATGCCTAAAAGCATCACTAATTTCTGCCACCAATAAATTGTGCAGCTAAGAATAAAAAGGTTATGCAGGCACTACCTTCTGTTTAAGGGCCCAATAGGCTGGAAGTAGAGCTACACCATTTGATGCAATAAGAAAAATCGCTTGTCCAATGTGTCCTGCATTGTATGCAGATAATTACATAATAGCACACAATTTCTAACACTAATTAAATATTCAAATGACTGTAGAACACCAGCACGAAGAACGCGCTTTACAGACTCAAAGTATTGTTTTAATCAGATAACGTAGACACGGTATACGCAAGATAAATAAAAGAAACATCGTCCATGCTACAACAAAGAAAGCTCTAGCAGGTCCTTGGTGGATGGACAATTTGAGTTGAAAGCCAGACAGAAAATTTGGTAGTAGACTATAAGCACTTAAACTAAACCAGATAATTCCTCCGAAGAAGACACAATAAGTTAATAAACCAATCTAGGAAAAACAGAAAAATAACTAAGACTAATATTTTTTAGGGTCTCATATATACCAAGCCTTCTAAAATTTCAGCACATAATTGTTACTTTCATTCACCAGATTCCTCAAATTTGATAATCCAAAACTCCATAAAGTAGCATTTACCTCCATGAGATACAATTTCATGACTACAGTCGACGCCTCCATGGGTTCGATCACAGGAGCAGTAGCTGAGGAAAAAAGATACTTGACTAAGAGAGTTGGGTAAAGTAAACAAGGTTCAGTATCTAAAAGCGTCACTGAAAAATGTTCACTAGCACAAACCACACTTCAGAATCAGATGATTGTGTATCAACCAAAACATGAAATTGCACACACAAAAACATACAAGATTGCTCCATCTCAAATCATGTAAAAGCTATAACCTTCGACAAAATTCGCTTTTGTGATGGGTTTGAGATTGATAATGGATATGTCATAGCAGGAGCCCATGCTTAGAGTGTTTCCATAATGAAAGACAATTAAATTTTCAAAATAACAGCAAAGTTGCTCATAATTTCTCTATTCTATTATGTTTGTCATGAGGTAAAGTGGTAAGAAACTTGTTTAAATTCTTGGAATGAACAAATTAAAAAAGATAAGTAGCTAAAATTAGTATAGGGAGAGAGAAACATAAAACCTGTAAGCCGTTAATCCACTCGTATCAAAAGAAGATGTGCAGGTCCCACAAGAGAAGCATTGCTTAGGACATCTTTCGAGTGAAAAAGAAGCTGTTGCTTCTGTTTGGGATGCACTACTGCCAGAATATGGATGCCTTAATCCAAAACTCCAAGTTCCTTCTCTAGCATATAATATATAAAAATCAATATATTCCTCGCTCGAATGATACAGCATGAAAAACACAGATCCTTGACTGTTTCTTGTCGAATTTGCATAATAATAGTCCCACATATCCATAGATGGTATTCCACCAAATCTAGCATATATCTCATAGTTCATCTTTGTATTTGAAGTCAGTTGGACGTGGATATTTCCCCCAGCCGCTCCACGAGGAATGTCCAGATTAAAATAAGTCCAACTACTTCCTAGTTCACCATCTGTGGAGCTGCTTAACAAGGGTCTAAGAGGAAAAGTGGTTGTATCTGTGGGTATCTTATTACTGATTGGCAAATAATAGGGTTCAAATAGAGTTGACTCTTTCCCAAGATATGTCTGCAGAAAACCATTCCCAATAAGTCTGGTGGACATGTATTTATAGGATCAATAGAAAGAGAAGCTACAACGATAAGCAACATAGATTAAACTAGAAAGGATTGAAATGGAAATTCCAGTGGAACAAGCATGCCTTTCATAGCTTCATGTGCTGGTAACTATCTAATGATCTCTTCACCCTAATCTTTATGTTCATCTATACATTACCATAACAAGAATGTTAAATGTTGATTTTAAATCCAGAGCATCATGCTGAATCTTGTTACCATTTTGGACATTTACAAGAATTCAAGTTTAGCATTTTCGAACTTGTATAATCCTAATATAACACTAGCTAGGAGTATATAATAAGGCACCAAACACGAACATGATGTGAAAATAGTAACATTTTCATAATCAAAGAATTTGGCAAGATGAAGAGATAGTTATTGATCAACAATCCCACCTGCAGTGTGTACCTTTCCCGTGTACAGTTTGGTCCGGCCCTCCCCAAAGGACATTCAAGCATTTGCATTTCCACGGCATAGCAAACTTTTACATCATCATGAGTTCTTTCATATCCTTTAGACATATTAACAGCTAAAATTGAAAAATACCAATTACCAATCTTAGGTGCACGAATAACCAAAGGGTATTTAGTTATATTGGCAGAGTAATCATGCAAATATTCTGAAGGAATCCCACCCTGCCGAGCATAACACAGTAACTGAATCTCATTTTTTCCAGTGGATTTGGATGGTTTTCCATCAAATGTAGAATTCAATACCATGATGGTTAACTGTTCAGTCATTCCCACTACAACCGTGGAGTAGACTCTTTCTTCATTGACTTTACAGCAAGAGGTCTTACTTTTGCAAGTAGCCAGAGCAACTGGAGAATTTTTAGCAATTCTGTAGTTATTAGAATGGTCACATGAAAGTACATTAACTGACTTGTTGCAATCTTTGCCCCACATCATTGGCTTTCTACATCCTTCTACACTTATACTGGCAATGAAGGAGAACGGCGAGCTTCGAATAATCTGAAGGCCAAAACCGTAGATGTCTGAATTTAAATTATTGTAACACGTATGGATTTTCGTAGTTTGAAGCATGAAGAAATAAGAACATAAATTAAAGATAGAACATAACTTTACATTTGCTGATAAAATAGCAATATTTCAGGTGCATATCTCCAAGAAAAGGCACGAATGATGTACTATGAATTTATGTAACACAAATGAAAGATAAAAGGAGGTCTTGTCAGTTGTATGAACTTCAAAAGAAAGATATCAATTACCATTTTCATTGTAGTGATCAGAGTCATAAGAGAAATTCCACAGCACTTTTTCAACATATTCCTTATGACTGCTAATTAAGTGTGGGTAGTTCTTTTGTTGGGGGTTTCAGTGAGGCATTTTTTAAGGCTGTCTCTCACAAATATAACAAACTTCCTATATGCTTATTCTTAAAATAATTATGCATTTGCAAATGAGACAAATGGATGATGCATTTGCAAATGAGACAAATGGATGATGCAGAATAATTATGTACTTTGTAATTTTAAGAATCAAGAGCATATACAGACCCAATTAAATGAGGAAAGATATCACCATACCATCCTTCCCTGTGTTCTTGTTGGTCCAATGCCATTGAAAAGACCGATATACCAGACTCCTGGAGATATCTGTAAACCAATATTGTGAGTTGAGTATTTCAGACACACAACACACAAATATTTCATACGACCAAAACACACAAAATAGCAACTGAGTGACCTTTGAGCCAAAGAGATGCTAAATACTATGTCTTAGCAATCATATATGGCTTAATTATGTGTTAATGGAAAGAGATGATTGCAGTTACAAATATTTCATCGCCCACATATTTTGAAAGGGTATCAAAGACAAACAGGTTTATGACTAACCTGCTCATTTGTCAGCTGCAGTAGTAAAAAACCCCGCATAGCATAGCACTGCTCCATATCCGTTGTTCCTCGAAGCTTTTGTATTCCTCCAAAAGAATCATTAGAGGGTGGAACAAACACTGCAATGCAGTCAATATTTGAAAAGATTTAGAAAAATGAAATCAAGGAATGCTCAAATGAGATTAGTTAAGTTTGTATAGATCACTTTTACCTAAGCCTCCAAAAGTAGTGTTAAAGTTGTCCGGCAGAGGGAGGCTACCATCTCTAAAGCAAATCACGGGCAATTCACTTCTAGGAATCTTATGTATGGTATTAACATTCTGCAAATAGTTTGAACAGTGAGCAAGAAACAAAATCACAGCGATCAGCCATCAAAGAAGTGTGCGGCGTACATCAAACAATCATTAAAAGAATCACAATTTGAGGTCTAATAAGCATACTTACAATGTCAGCATCTGACTGCAGGCCTATGGTGACTTTAGAGAACCACTGTGGCAATTCAACTATAACAAGCACAACACAAAGATCAATTCATTACATAGTTGATCCACTTATCAAACATCAAAACTATAATCAGAAAACGAAGAATCGCATTTTCACACTCGACAAAAATGCAATGACAAATCAGCATCAATAATTCAACATGGCTATGGAGCAATCCACGTCCCCTTCTCCATGAAAATGCTCCAGACACAGAAATTACCAAATGTACAATCATATCAGCATTTATGTTAAACCACACATTGAACATGAATTTTGACCGAAAAGATAGAACACAATAACAAAAATGGCGAGGTTAGAGACCTCTTATATATTTCCACTGGTAGGGCCTGACGGTGGTGGTAGGGTAGGTGATGCTGGAAATAGTGTAGCTAGTGTATGAGCCTGGCGTGTAAAACGAATCAATTTGAACAAACATGCATGAAAATAGCATTAAAAGGCAGAGATTGAAGCTAGAAGATGAGCGGAGAATCGAGTTCCAGGCCATGTTGTTGATGTTGAAGAAGATGATGATGATTTGTTAGTGAAATTATGAGATGAAGAAATGGAGAAAAGAAAGAGAAAGAAGAAATGGAGAAAATAAGAATAGTGTGCAGAAAATGGCAGGCCAAGCTTTAAGCTGTGTATCCGCGTCAAGATCCAAACAAAGACATACAATAAGTCCTAAAACAACGGCCTTGTGCGGACACTCCGAATCTTGCGCTATTCACCATCTCTCCAGTGTTGTTACGTTCTTGTTTGTATTTCTAGCCAACAAACGAGCACCAACAAACACAGGAAATGGGTAATTTCAGAACAACCCCTATACTTCACTCTAATTTCAAACACTCTCTCCAACCCTAATTAACAATCAATCAATTTCAAATTTCTAAGAGAAAAAGAGACACATGCAAGTCACATAAAATTTAGTTCCTAATCAATCAATCGATCTTATAGTTAGTAGTGTTAAGCTTGTACCTAAAACTAACTACAAGGTTGACCATTTTGTATTAGAGAGAATAGAATAGTTATCTTCTAAAAAAGCGGACTTTCTCACCTTGGCGTGCTCTGTTATATCGATGACTAGGGTTTGTGGATTTTGGCAATTCAAGGCGGCGGCTGATAACAGAGATCGAAGCGAGGACGGGGACGGTAGTTTGGAAGGGATTGTCGGCGACGCGTGGAGAAAGCGAGAGAAGGCACAGTGTGGGTGGTTCCAACAACGAGCAGAGCTGCGAATCTGATCGACGAGGGTTGCAATTGAGGCTTGGGGTTTTGGAGGGGATCAAGGCGAGTTTGTTGGGGCTCTTCGGTGCTATGTCAATAGTTACGTTCGGATCGGAGGGAGGAGGAGGGAGCGGATCAGATCTAGTGAGGCGGCAGCGGCTGTACTGGTGACGGGTGAAGCAGGAGGAGGAGCAAACAAAGAGGGAGGTGGGTTTGAAGCCTATTTTTGGTAAAACAAAGTGTGATCATGGAGGAGGATGTGCGTCTCCACGGCTAGTTTATGGGTCCCAACGATTAGATTTTGTTATGTTAGTTCGGACTTGTTCGATTTCTGCTTAATTAGTTTTTTCTAGTTTAGGTCTAGTTTTATTTGTTTGGTTTGGCTTAGTCTTTACTTTAGGGGTGATGCGGGTTCTGAATTAGCCATTTTGGGTCTCGTACTAGGACTCAGATTGTCATAATTGGATTTGCTAATTTGGATCTTGTTTTTGATGTCTGGTTATTTGTTGTTCTGTCTGGTGCCTTTGGTAGTTCCAGAGGCTATTAGTGTCTCTACAGGGTTAGAAATCAGCAATGTATAGGCTAGGGCTGCTTTGATTTGTACGTGTCTGTCTGATTTAGTTTAGTACGTTAAGTTATCTAATGTATTCAATTTTGAATATTAATGAAAGTTGTTTTTTCCTTGTCAAAAAAAAATATCAATCTTATAGTTCCTAATCTCTCGAATAACAGAGTTGCACACGTATCAGTACTAAATTGTTTAATCTATTGAGACTAAAAGAGGAGGAATTTATAACCAATATAACCAATCCAAGAATCACTTTGAAAATCTCTATTTGAATTAGACATATATTAAACATATATTAACCAGTGTAGTTTCAAAAAATACAAATGTAATTTGATAATAATTTAAGGAGATATGCTTATACTTTTCCCTCTTATATTTCGATTGTATACATCAAAAATTGAAATGATTTTAACAATATATGAGTTGTTAATTTGATAAATAATAATGATTTCGCCGGAAAAAATGGAGTGTCTTGCCGGAAAGCGTTGAAGATGTTGATGGCTAATTAAAGAGGAATGAAATATAATCAACTGGGGTATTTTTATCATGAGTCAAAACTACGTAGTTTTAATATTGCAATTAATCACTTACTCAAAATTATGTAATTGTAAGAGTCTGACTCACCTAACATTTTACCCATATATATATTTTGAGAAAAATTAATAAGAAATTAGTTAGAGTTATTTATTTGGTCTCGATCGTATCTCTAAGGACATGTATATTTAACCATCTCAAGAGATACTAAGTTACTAAATACAACAACTTATTACAAGGATGATACTGATAGTTCATGCGTAACCAACTTAAGGAATGACATTTATTTTGAAACAAAAACTTATAAGATATAAAACATCGGTTTTGATATGGAGGAATTTGTGTTTTTTAAGAGTTTATCATTGATTCTTATGTTTATAAGAATCAAATACAAATAGTTAGATTTCAATCAACTAAGATTTTCAAATCAATATGTACCAATCAATGAGAAATTTAACAATATTGGTCTACAAAGGTTATGCTCCACCATTCTACCTCGATCACAATAAGCCACTATTTTTTTCATTTATATCCAAGATGTGACAAAAATGGCTCGTTAAAAACATTTTCTATCTAACCACCAAGTGCGTGAGTCAACTGGTAAGGAGTTGTTCAAGTTTAACCTGAGGTCTCGAGTTCGAATCTCAGGGAATGCAGTTGCGTTAAAACTTGGTAGGGAGAGTTTTGCCGCCCTTGTGGTCCTACCCGGCTCTGAGTGTGGTAAAACGGATTAAAAGTGTCAACCGCGAGTGTACGGACCCGCTCAAAAACCTCATGGTTTAGACCAAAAAAAAAAACATTATCTAGAACATTTGGCGAGCAAAATCACCGTGAAAAAAAAAAGAGTATAGTATATGTGTGACCTCCCTCTCATAACAACCTAATTTTATATCTTTGAGATCTCAATCTTGCATATAAATATCTTCTGAAATGATGTCGTGATTAATGACTTAGTCATGAACAAATCTTCTGAAATGTCAGTTGAACAAATCTTTTGAACATCTATTTCACCGTTCTCTTATAATTCATTGAAGATACCAAAATAAATGTTTAATTTTGATCCAATGCTTTCAGGTAGAAGAATATTTGTATCATGCTAATAAATTAACAAAAATAGTTTTATATGGTCTAGTATTATTATCGATATACTTTGGTTCACCAATTGTACTAAGATATATATGACCATTGAAGACTAAGAAATTCTTCATTATCCCCTACAAGTTGGGAGAGATCTTTATTTACATCAAGAGATCATACAACCATTTGTGTACTCAATAGATGCAACTTAATTTATGAGTAAATAATAATTTCTCCAAATATTGTATTTGTAGAGTCAAGAAAAAATTTGATTTTTCTTAATTCTTTCACTTCAAACTCTTTTTTACAATCTCTTTAGGAGATCCCAAGATATTCAACACATCAACATATATAGCAATGATTAGAAATTTTGCCTCAATTCCCTTTATAAACACACGATAACAAATAAGGTTATTTTCTACCCCTTTCCATATTTTACCACACACGCTTAGATTGATTCAATCCTATAATTGAATACACTTATTAAAAAAATTTATACGCTTATATCGTGTTAAATGTTTCTAGCATTTTAAATTTCAAAGAATTAAAATGTTTATGAGCAAAATGATGTACTAGTACAAAATGTAAAATTTTTGCAACAAATGACACATCATCGATTAGTTTATTGATAAAAATAAATATACACAAATTAAAATATTTCGTACATTATGTCGTTACCCTCCCCATACTGACATTGAGGCGCGAATATCTGATTCATTTGTCTATTCTTACGCAACATATTTTTATTCAAACATCGTTTCAATATTTAATGCGTCGTAACTTAGTATGAATAACATCTTCTATGTAAAATCTTGAATTCTTTTTCAATTTGATGCTGTGTATTTTCCATTTTTAATTGAGTTGTAACAATCTATATATACCCCTCCTACTTCCTTGCTTCAGTGTCTCCTTCTTCAAATGTCAAGCCATTCTATTTTCTATTACATCTACTCCTCTCAGGGCTTCAATCATGATCTCTGTATTCACAATTTGCTAATTTCGATAATTTTGTGTCTACATTTTGATTAATCCATTGATTCATTATCGCTTTGCTCTGCTCTGCTGTGTCGCGATGGCCTCCTCCACCGCAGCCAACCTCGAGAAAATGCAGGAGCGGAAGTGCTTCACAAACCTCTGGCACACTGATCTCATGTCCACCATTAAAGCTGATCCTCCCTGTAATTTTCTATTTCTCCATTTATGTTTTTTCTTTTTCGTGTTGAATTTTGTGTTTGTTTCTCGAGAAAACGTGGGAAGAGAAAATAGGATTGTGATTCAAATCTGAGAAGCGCGTGACTGTTTTGTTTCTTCAATTTTGGTTAATTCCAGTGCTCACAGAGGTGTTGTTGAACTTGAACATGGTGATTTATTTTCTCAACCCCCAAACAAAGAGATAATTTCTTTTTCTTTTTTTTTTTATGAACTGTATAATTGATTTTATTTTCATTCTTCCAACACATTTTGATCTCTAATTGATTTTGTTTTTCTTCATTTTTGCAGATTGCATCTTTGCGACGTTCTGGTACTTTTCTCATATTCTCACTCGTGACAGTTTTCTTATTGTTGATTTTAGGGTATTTTGTTGGATAACACATGAACAACATTACATGAAAATACTCGTTTCACTCGAGAAATCAAGAGCGACTCCATCTCCTCAAGGAAGGAGATCATTTTAGTCGAGTAATTGCTTGTTGTGATCATAACTACTAGCCATTGCTGAATATTTTGTGTAGATGTATACTGTTAAGAGGTTTGTAATTAGTAAGTTGCATTGATTATAATACCACGATTGATGTCACACAACTAATGATCAAATTCCGGTCACATTGGGGGTTTTATAGCCAAACGCGACCAAATTTGCAGCTTTAAATGGTCTAATACATGCCAAATGTATATTGATTTTGTACATGAAGGCTGAAAATCAAAACATACGAACTTCCTTTTCTTCATCTATCAGGTTCATGAGAAATTCAGAAGCCTAAGAAGTACCATCAATATTGTGATTTAACAAAGAGTTCCCAAGTCGTGTTGCTTCCATCAACAAAACTTTAGTTGTTTGACTCGCTAATGTGATTTTCCACTCTTGCCTTCAACGTAAAATGACATGACTGCTTTTGTTGTTTTGACATACTTTGTAATTGTGTACCATGTAATAAAGATCTTATAGCCTAGAAGTAGATGACGGTGTGTATTTTTGTTACATGGTAGCTCTCCATGTGCTTCATATTTGCTGCGGAAGAGAGCCTTATATGGTGATATGTCAAGGTAAATGATTATACAACATTCAACTTTTCATCTAACGTAAACCAATAATGAGCTTTAGTCTTATTTGAAACATCTCTATAATAGGTATATATGTTGTGCTGGTTACATGCCTTGCAGTGGTAAGTGCGGAGAAAAGAAATGCCCTGAATTTTGTCTTTTCACTGAGGTATAACACTGCTAAATTCTGAGGCAAACACTTGTGTAGTTCCAAGATTGTAAATATTGTCTCACTCTCTACTTGGTTCAGGTTTTACTCTGCTTTGGAAATTCAGTTGCATCAACACGGTTTCTATTACAAGATGAGTTCAATATACAAACAACAAAATGTGATAACTGTATTATTGTAATCTCTCTCTCTTATATGTTTTATAGCACTTCTTTGCTTAAGCATCCTTGTTACCTGAAATAAATTGCTTCTTTTTGCCTTTTTTTGTAGGGATTTTTGTTATGCGTCCAACAACTGGCTTGTATATTTTCGATAATTGCAATGATTACTGGAAGTGATGAGATTAACGAGGCTGCACATCTGTTAAACTGCTTGGCTAATCTTGTTAATTGCGTGTAAGCTTTTAATTGCGCTTTCTAAACAAGCTCGGCCTATTTATTTTGATGTTTTTATGATTGAATCATCTATTTGTTCTGGTCTTGCAGGGTTTGTGGATGTATGCAGGTACGTACTAGTTAGAAAATGTTATATAGGAGTAGGTATGAAATGATTGTAAAATTTCCATATAGAGACTTCTAATTACAACTGATGCTAACATGGAGTTATGCAGACCCAGCACAAGATTGAACTAGACAAAAGAGACGGGAAGTTCGGGTCACACCAAGTTATGGCAATACCCCCAGTGCAGCAGATGTCACGTATGGATCAAGATGTTTCTCCTCCACCGGGAACATATGGGCAACCCCATGTTACACATTCCCCATCCCCTCCCACCAATAATCCAACATCTTATCCTACACCCAATAATATGTCTACTTATCCTCCAACTTGTCGTTCCCCTAATTCAGTTGATTATCCTCCACCTGCTAACAAGATAGATCATCCTCCGCCTTCCAATCCTGCTCATCAGTATCCTCCCACCCATCCGGTTAGTTATCCTCCACCTTCCCATTTCCATTCACCCGGTTATTCGTCACCAACCAAGTCGACAGGTCTTTCCCCACCAATTGTTTATCCTCCTCCTGCTAACCCAACTAGTCATGCTCCAATTGTCGATTCAATTGATTATCCTCCTCCCGCCAAACCAGCTAGTCATTCCCCGCACTTCCCACCAGCCAATGCGACTAGTCTTCCCTCACCCACAAAATCGATTGATTATCCTCCTCCCGCCAACCCAGCTAGTCATTCCACGCCCTTCCCACCAGCCAATGCGACTACAATTCCTTCCA